>JAUZNK010064041.1:0-31148 GCA_035046665.1 Euphysa ruthae
AACTTTCTCGTTTTTTTGGGGTGTTTGAAGGTATCTTGCTTCAGCGCTTCAAACTTCAAACTGTTTTTCAACTCTAAATTTCTTCTAAAAAAACAGCTGTGGCAATTGCTTTAGATAGCTCGATATCTCTTTGATGAAATTTTGCTTTGAACAAGCAAAAAATTTTCTGCTCTCTAAAAACTCATTTTGTTTGGTTTTCTATCAAAGACATTAGAAAAATCCATTGAATTAAAGATATTTTAAAATAAAATTTTGAATTCTCTGATATATGCTATGTGCTAAAACTAAAAAATTTGCTTTCGGATTTGTAATTTTCCCTAATAATCCTAGAAAAATATGTGTCCTTAATACTTCATCCTTCAGTGAGTGAAGAAGCATCCAAGATAGATAAAAATAATATTGGAAAGTTACAACGTAAAAAAAATTATTGAAAGGAATAACTCTGATTGAAAAATATAAATATGTGGATGGTGGAGAAGTATTTCAAAATTATATGTTCTGACTGGACTAGTGTAAGTACCTTTTTTCATAAAAGTTCTTTGCGGAACAATCGTTTTAGAAATATTATTTGAAAATTAAACTTCCATTATTCCATTCCAGGATCATTAATTTCAGATATGTTAGCAAATTTACGGTTATGCTGATAAAAATAAAAACTAAATTTTTTGAAAGAATAGTATTCCATTTTTCAATTTAATCTTCTAAAACATCAAAATTAATCTTAATCCTTTCTGCGCAATCGTTATTTAAGACTTCTTCTATTTCATCTCCATCATTGTCATTTTTTACATTGACTCCTTCGTATCCATTCTGCTCGATTTGCTCAGCGGATGCAAGTGTGTCATCAGAAGAAAAGATGAATATCCTTCATACTTGGCGAAATTTTTTTGAAGAATTTTATGAATTTTTGTTTTTTAATTTCTAACTACTTGAAATCATCAATAATACAGCTTGATTTGTAATACCAAGTTTTCTTTTCTGTTCTTCTACAAACAGTACAATAACTTCAATGATCAACTTGAGTAACTAAACCGTGTTTCTAAAATGTTTTGACAGTGTTCCTAGAATATTTCTGTCATCTTAATAAATTAATTCGGATTTTCCCAAAGTGAAAATAATTTCAGATAACTTGCCTAAGTTTTTAGCACAATCGATTGAGTGTTTCGATGAAAAACGGTTTAAAAATGAGTCCCCACATGTCACCGTCAGCGACTTTTGGAAAAACACTCTTAATACGGCAATAGTTCCAACATACATTTTGGCATGGGTTTATTTGAAGGTAAAATAAAATCTGTTTTTTATTAGTTTCATCAATAAATTTTGGTTGTCCAACAGTCACAACTCGTCCAACAGTCACAACTCGTCCAGCAAACCTTATTCAGCAAAAATAACTCCTGCCTCATTCAGCGTTTTCTTAGCTAGATTTTGTGGTATCAAAAACAGCAGCTACAATATTAAAAATAGCAGCTATTTTCTGCAGAACATTGAAGTAATCCTTCGCTTTCTTATCGGTTTCATCACCAAGAATAAGCGGCCAGAAAAGTTTTGTTTTCGCTAACGCCACTTGTAGATTTATATGGAGAGAGAAATATTGAGATAAACATGAAAGTTTTAAATTTCACAAAGCTAATGACATATGTAGAATCTTTAATAGAAATTTAATCACATTTAAAAAAATTTTAAAACCCTAAAGTTTTATCCCAGAATCTATTAAAACATATGTGTAAACCTACAAAGTCATTATCTAATCTTTTATAATTTGATCAAGCGGGTCAATTCCTGTCTTCAGAATACAAGAATTAATAAATTAGAATCGTAATTGGTGTTTGCTCCCAAGGTTTATAGTTTAAATATTTCTTATAAACAATGTCTAATTACCTTACAAGTTGGAGGTGGGCTGAGATGCCAGTGTTTCGAAAAATCGTTTTTATTAGTAAATCACATTTTTACAGTTATTTGTAACTAAATAAGTTTTTGGCTTTCCTTTTGGCTCATTTTAAGCCAACTTCAGACAACTTCATGACAGAGCCGATGACAGAACTAAGGCTCGCCTATTTTTATAAAAATGAATAAAATTAAAATTATTTGTTATTTATTGGCGAATTGCTATCATCTATATAATATTACTGAAGGTGTTCATTAATAGTTAGGTTATAATGTTTATAAATACTTCACTGGTAAGTTTTCACATGTATTACGCAAACACCAATAGTCCTTTAAAATTCTCAACATTAATGCATAAAAATTTTGCGCTATGATTGAGGACCACCAAAAAAGCAAAAAATATTCCATTAGTAATTACCTGCTCTGCTAGTTTGAGACCAATCGTTGTTCTATAAATAAATAAATTTCAGAAAAAGTAAATCTATCAAATAGAGAAAACTTCTATTGAAATAAAGCCTTTCAAAATTCTTTTCAGCGAAAAAATTTAGTAGAATCAACTTTAAAATTTTTACCAAGAAGAATTTAGTTATCCAACTGCAACCAATCAAAAGCAGAGAACGTTCGCTAACTATTCGAAAACATAATAAAGGAATAAAACCCATTGTAGACAAAAAGCAGACTGGACATGAACATGAAAAGTAACAGCCACGAAATGAATTTTAAAATTAGAAACTGGAAAAAAATGAAATGTAAATTATCCACCCATGAGACGAAATTTTCAATATTTATTTAAAATTTATTGCAACATAAAATAGTTTTAAAAAATTTGCATTTCTAAGTAAATTTAAGCCTCAAAAATTTGAAGTGCAAAAGTAACTAAAGTTTAAAGATATAAAAGTTTTTTTGAGTCGTGTTGGTGTTAAAAAGAAATATTTCGAAAAGTGTAACAAATGAATAAAATAAAATGGTAATAAACAACATAATAAATAAGCATGTATTCTGTCGTAATTTCTCGATGGAGAGTGAAAACACCTGCGAGTATTTAAATAAAGTTGAAGGTAATTTTTATTTGCGTAAGAAAGTTAGTTTCCACATTAAATTTACAAAAGTCGTAATATAAATTTGTTATCAAACAATCCTTTTTAAACGGCAATACTAAATTTAAATCATAAAGAAATTCACACACTTAAAAAAAATTTTTGAAAACGATACTAGATTTTCAAGAAAATAAAAATTATGGTCAACGGTATATAAAATAAACTCATGGGATTAATTTTGCCCTTCTGATAATTCGTAGTAATTTTATCGTAGCTATAATTCATCTCTATAATAACAGTCTTAAATTCCTTAATTTTACAATTATTTTAATGATTTCCTACCGTATTTTACACATTTCTTAATCAAGCATTTTTATTGGTCGCTGCTGTGCCGAATGTTATCAAAATAGCAACAAACGATTTGATGGACCGATAAAACAACTTGACGGAGCGATATCGATATTTTAGAGATTTTGATTGGTTTATTTTAAACAATTATCGTTTTTGATTAATCGTTTTTAAGCAACGCGCAAATTTGCAACAACAAAAATAACAACAAACCAAATAAAATTTTAAACGCAAATTTTTATAAAAGACAACTAGCAAATAGCTCAGTTGGCAAGGCGTTGAATTATGGATCGAAAAGTTCGACTACCATATCAGCCGAATTTATTTATTTTTCATGTCGTTTTTGAGTTTCTGGGCAAAACTTATACTATCAGGAAATACTTTCTATAGATTCAAATCCAGTGTATGATATTTTAATACAGTACTAATATATATTTATATGTATTGTATATAATACAGCTAAAAAGTTAAACATTCGCATGTAATAACTTACTAACTTATGTGCACCAATTAGCCAAAATTTGGTGGGTATAAAGCTAGTCTTTATAACAATAGCCTTGAATGACGCAACTTTATACCTGAATTTAAACAATCGTAATTAGCTGTTCATTTTATTTACATTATGAAGTAGCAAAATGCACGTCAATGATTAAATAATAATTTTTAAACATGTTTTAATCAAGCACTTTCATGGGTCGTTCCACAATATTCGTTTTAGATTGGTCGCATTTAAACAATAGAACGGACATGATTTTTAAAGCAAAAAAAACAACAGTATGTAGTATTTTCGACTAACTTTGTTTTCATGTATATATTTTTTTATCATAGTCATAAAATACATATGTGTATTATGTCTATGATTTTATATAATTGTCTTTATTTAATTCTAGACTCTATTTTAAGGTTGCTAAATCTTAAGTCTTAAGGTATGCGCGAATTAGCCAAACCTTGGCGAGTAAACAGCTTTTAGCATAAATGTTATTACTAAAGCGATAAAGTTAATTTCACTTACTTTCCACAGCCAGATACGCCCATCAACACAATAGCAATTACCATCATTTATTATACTTTCTAAACCATGAATTTTAAAGAAATATTTTTTTCATAAGGACCTATTAAAACGAATTAAGTCTGTCAAAGATTCTTATATATTCCTACGGATTGAAACACAAAGGTTCATAAATCTATAATTAAACTTCCATAATATTGCTTTTTAAAAGTGTAATCGCATAAACATTGTCTACGTAATATGTGCTTAGCATTTATTTTTTATTAAATGTTTACTCTTATAGAGTAAAAATTTTTAAACTATTGTGCAGGTACTTAATAACCCTAGAATATTTTAAATTTATCCAGGGAGGCATCTGTTGGTTATAAGTATCATTTTATGGAAAAACATTAAATGCTTAATGAAATAACAGTTGAAAAAAGAAGTAGGCTACATGTAGTTCAAAATGTTATATAGTTAAAATAACCAGAGCTTCACTGGCTTCCATACTTATTCCATATTGCAAGTGTATGGTCAGTTATGTTGATGCAAAATCTTATCTGGGCTCAACGTATTTTCAATGATAACCCTATGCAAAATATGAAAGGTATACCTAAATTTAGCATTTTATTTATAAATTAACAAAATTTTGAGCTTTTGTTGAAATTTCCCTGAAAAATGATATTCATAGAACTCTCTATCGATTTTTCTACACATGCCATTTCACTTAAATGACGCTATTTTACTGCGTGCCAAAAATTTAAAAAAGAAAATTTTCAAACACTAATGACAAGGGTGGACTGAACGGTGGTAATTTGTTAACTGATCCCCACCTTTTTTAGAGATAATAAGAATAAAAAACATTTGGTTGTATTTTTCTTGTTCTTCCCTCCGGCCCTTCTCTCCTAATGTCAGAAATAGCGAATTTATACTTTTTTTTCTCAAGTTTTATTCATTACTAATCGAATTAGTTTGCGTGCGCGCACTCATTACACAACTTGATAAAATGCCGGCTAATTTTGTTTAGTATGATTTTGACTTAAAAACTGTTCACATAGGACCCGAAGTGAACTGACTTGTTTGAGATTTTAACCCGGTTTGAGTTTACTTCATGTCTCATGTGAACCGCGTCTTAGGCTAAGCTGGGGTTTTTTTTTTCGGTTCTCTTAATAATTTGGTTGTTACTAACTTTTTTACTGTGATTTTTAAACGGACACATTTACCAGCTCTTTGTTAAAGTCTTTAGTACAAGGTAATGAGTCCTGGTGACAGTAATGATTAATCCGAACTGGCACCGAAAAGTCCTTAATGAACAGAAGGAAAACGTTTGTAAAAGACAGTGGCAACTATTCTATTCTCGTATAGTTAAAAGTGGGACACAAGGAGAGCGATATCTTTTAAGAAAAAGCTAATAGTTCAGGGCTCAGAGTGTAGCTGATGCACAACCAATGCACAGTGTATGTAAACAATGGCTTTGTCGAGTTCATGCTCTTACGTGTACGATATTAAATAAACCAAAAAGATACGTTTAGAGCTTTGTCAAATCAAAGGAAGTGAAGAAATTGGATTTCTTCTCCCGCCTTACTAAGTCTACAAAAGCCTTCATTGTTTTTACTCAATGGTAATAAACAACACTTAGACAACATCTCGCAGTCTCTCATCCCATGGGTAAAACTCAATAATTCAAAGAGAGATTATCTATTAGCAATTGAGTCAGTGTAGTTAGTTAATCACATTAAATATATAAATTTTTAAAAAAAAACGAAGTTTGCTTTTATTGTGAGATTTTTACAAAAAGACAGAGCCAAAACAATTAAAATTTGTTTATTTTTACACAGAGTTCATATTGAGAACGTAAACAAAAACACAAAAGTACTTTTAATGTTCATGTTGCAGGGCTGTACTGGAACAGAGATCATAGGTTCTAGTGGTTAATATCCGTGCTTGTAAGTTTTTGATATAAACAGCATTTACAATCTTAGACAAAAGTTTTGGCATAGTGAGATTTTGGAAGTGGGCTTGAGACTTCATAATCATTCGTACCGAACACTTTTGTCCAAAATTTTCGTTTTTGTTATATTAGCCCACGCTTACTGTACTTACTCGTAATACTGAACAGAATACCTTTTGCTTTCCGGAGAGTGATATTATGAAAAGAATTAGGTTTGAAACAACGATTCCTCGGGGATAAATACAGTCATATTTGCCTAAATTAACAACATTATGGGTGTGTCTAGAGTGAGAATGGCGTGTCATTCATATACATAATGGCGGTTGCAATCTAATACCCAACAAGAAAATTGAAAGAAATTTCATCTGATATAAAAACTTGAGCAAGCATCAACGTAGGTTAATAACCAAAATAAAAACGTCCAGTGATTTTAAACCCATTTTAATATTTGACAAAGGTTTTGGCACAGTGAGCTTAAATTAAAGAAAATACCCTTTTCCCCCAAAACAATGTACACGACCGGCAAAAATAATGTTTAAAAAGGGCATTAACAGCATTTTAGATTTGAGTAATAATATGAAGGCTTGTATGAAATAATATTGTTGAAACGAAATTCTTGTAAAACATACCGAAAAAAAACGTCCAATAAAACAAAGTAATACATACCGATTCGAAAGAACTAAAATACAGTAGCATATTTATTTAATTCAAACCCTTATATAAAAACTCGCAATATGTAAGTAAGCTATGTTTGATTTGTGATCAAAATAGGGTTTTTTCAATATTTAATTATCTTGTTATTCGTACGGTTTTATTTAATTTTTTCGCTTAGTTTTATTATTTGAAAGCATGGGTGGGTAAAGTTAGGAGGGAATTCTTACTAGAGAGCAAGCGAAGTAAAATATATCTAGTTTACTTAATATATAATAGTATTCATTCTACAAAAATGGAGTGAGGCAATAGGAAAAATAATGGAATAGGGGGACACACACCATGAAAAACAATAATGTGTTAAACATACTAATACTTTTTATATCAATCATATCAAGTATCATATCATATATAATGTGAGTGGCTAAATACACAAGAATAGCAGCTCTACATAAATAAAGCTTTCCATTCCATTTATACTAATATCTAAATTCACCTACTCGTGAAGCAGAAATTAAAAAAAAATATATATATATGTTATTGAAAAAAAGTTCTAATGATTTTCTAGCCATTAACTTTAAAGCATGCTATATCATAAAAATATTTTAACATCATTGACTACTCTTATGATATTATTAGAGTCAAAGATTTCAGATTTTCCAATTTTTTTTCAAGGTAAACTAGCTACATATCAACTTTATCTGGGATACACTTTTTCTGTCTTTTATTATACAATGTATCATCATACACATTCTCTCGCAAATATATTGCTTTGATAAACTAGTGTCTGAAGATATACCTCCTTCAGTCTTGTACAGTAGCGTTATGTGAGTAATTACTTATCTGCTGATTAATATTATATTACAATAAAACTGATAATATAATAAATAATAAAAAAAAAAAATCAATAATTTTTTATATAATAATTGTATCGTTATAAATTTAACATTTTTTGTGGGAGGGTTGTTTTATAGTAAACCAAAAAAAATTTGATCGATTATTGTTGTTTTGATTTCCGAATTGTGCATAAACCAAGGCCAAGATTCAATGTGTTTTTCATGTGTTTACAAATGGTCAGCAACAGCATCAGCAAATGCCCACAAACTAGGATTAATGGCAGTATTACAGACACAACACGACACAAATAATCTACGCCGTGCAGCAATTATATCATCACAACTAAAGTTCTCAACATGTACTGAGTATGAAACTATTTGAAGGAGGTTTAAAGATAATCTCAATAAGCCTTTTATTCGCTGTAGTGTTGATAATGGTATTAAAATCTTAAACAAGAACGGAAAGAAACGTAAATAATTTTCACATTCACGGCCACGGTACCAAAAACTGAAAAGCTTAGGTTTTATAGCAGATGTCTTATTATTGAAACATGTACCAATCGTCTTACCAACATATTACTATTCATTTTTAATGTTATATTTGAAATATACTTAACAAAAATATTAACTGAAAAATATAAATTAAATCTAAAATATAAAATAAATCTTTGAAAAAATTTATATCTTTCGAAGTTGCTCATTGAGTAAATTTATGTATTTTCATAAACATTTCTTTCACAATATTTACCATTGCATAGAGTGATTCACAAAAAACAAAACCTAAATACATTTCAACTAATGGAATCTAACCCTGTGAATTTTTTATGTTGGAAATATATTGTGTTAAAGATGTTATTTTTGTAAGCAGCAGTTCAAAGATTCAAGCCGATGTTAATAAAATTTTTCAAAATTATTTAATTAAGTATATTCACCCATTTTAAGTGCAAGCTTATATTTATGCGTGAAAGAGTGTAAAGTATTTTTAGCTATATTGTTTATGCCTATCTTTTAAACGTTATGTATGGGCGGCGAGTCTATCTTACAGAGAATATAACAAAAAGCCGTTAAAGTGAAATTAAATTTTTAATTTGTTTATAAAAAAATTATTTCAAATTATTTTTTTAACATAATCGAATTAGTGAAAAATCATGCGTTCAATAAAAACTATTTACAGACAGATTAATATAGTTCACTAACTTATAAAATTTTTATATCTACAATACATCTTGTGTCGCATAAATGGAACTTTATTCAACTTTGCACTTTCTAACATTTTAAAAGGACTTAATCTTAAATGGTTCGTGTTTACTAAGCAATATCTTATTTATAATAAAAAATTTTGTGAGTAAAATTTCTTTAGTTTAATTTAATTATTTGCTTAATGTGAACAGGTCTTAAAACCAGTGTTCGTGATGAACAAATATTTATTTATTTTCTACAGTTTTTTTTTAACGTATAAAATGTAAAGAAAAAATTATTATGTGTGAAATTATTTTGTTTAATTATTACATATCTGTGAAATTTTTGCCATTAATCTTTTTTAAAAGCATAACTGGGAAAGTTTTTTTGTGGGAATACGCATAGTATATTTTTCCTTGTATACAAAATTAACAGTGAAGAATGTTGTCGTAGGCTTAATTCTATTACCATGTATTGTTATATAGTGTAATCCTCAATAAATAAAAGCATATAAGGTACAGCTTCTTTACGAATACCTTATTTTTTTTCTATTTAAAACCAAGAAATAGCTAAAGGGTTGAAAAAGCATAGCAAGCTCTTTGGCAAGCCAAAGTTAAAAATGGTATATGGTATGGTAATTGATAATTGAAAAGTACTGCAACAGAATTCAAACAAACAATAATTTTTTTTACGCTACCAGCGATTAATTTTTTATGCAGCTTAATAGAAATAAAATTTCTTAGTACTGAAATTATTTTTGATTTGGGTTTGATCTATTGGAAGAAGTGTTTGTACAAAAGTTAAAATGTTCCATATGGTGTATCTCAATACATAGCGAAACAAAACGATTGATTTTGATTAAAAGTATATTTGAATTTTTAAAGAATTTAAATTTGACGTTCAGTTTATGAAACACCTGGCTTTGCTTAAAGACACGAAATTAAATTTTAAAACAATTCAATTTTGTAAAACAATCCTAAGCGTCACATTTGTTTTATATTGAATCTGAAAAATAGGAGTATCAATGTTACGTTTGGTAATGTAACTGCAACAGATGTAGGATGATTCAAAATCTGCACGCAGTTGTCCCAAAATGGCTCCATTATATCAATTTTTCACAAAAATTTTGTAGTTCTCTGAAAGTTTGATACAAGGAAATATCTGGTCTAAACTTCAGGTTACCCAATTTTCAGGACCGTCAAAATTAATTAAAATATCGCTCCGCAGGCCCAAAATCCAAAAAGTGACCGTATTATGTGCTTTTAGTTAATTTTCGGCAGATTTACAAAAATTTCATCCTGATAAAATCTTTTTTGGAAGCTTTCATATGTGGAAAATTTCTTTTTGTGCTTAGCACTTTTTGTCATAGATGTTATTATTAATTGATTAACAGTGAAGAATGTTAGCAAAGAATTATTTCTATTAATATAAATGAAAACATTGTATATAAATAACAATTAAGAATTGAATATTTGTTTTTTTTATCAATTTTTTTTTTCATTTTTTGCAGAGATATTTATAATAGGAGTATTATCTAAATGGTTTTATCGTCATCACACATGTAGTCGTGATTTTCAACGATATAACGCTAAACACAGAAACATGATCACAAAGGAAATCATGTCTTAAAATGTTTTTCCCATTTTAATTTGTAGCTAATAGAAAGTGTCACAGCAGTAAAAAAAAAGGCTTATTTTTGTAAATTACGTATTATTTTGCTGTCAATCATTTTTTCTACAATCATGGTCAAAGTATTATAACAGTTATACGACATTAGATACCTTATTAAATAAAAAAAATTGACTACAACGGGGAATGTTACACCGCCCTTGGTATATACAAGTTCAGGTTTATTTTCAGGTTATTAGATCTATAGACTTTGAAATTAAAAAAAAATAAAAATAATTCTCTGCTGGATCTAAGGGATGAAATGAAATAGGTCTTAGTATGATCGAAACTTATCGTTTTTTCATTATCTTTCAAAGTTGTACTTGCATGTATGACAAATAGGATTTTCCTTTTGTCAATATAGCTGACTTATCTCTTATTTTCAAGCTTGAATGCTTCTGTATGTGAAATCAGGTTTCAAACTTCTGTAAGTGAAAACAGGTATAAGAATATAGAAATATTTTATTTCATCTGTATCATCTAATAATCCAACTAATGACTACTCCTAGAAATTAGTTCCAGTATTTCTTCAGGTATGAACAAAGCCTCGGAAAATGCTTTTTTAATTTTGAAATTACAGATTTTATTAACATATGGGCAAAAAAAAAACCAACATCATTGCAGTCCCACATGAGCTGTTTTTATTTATACTAATCAACGCTCTATTTTTGAGAGCAGCGTATCGCCAAGTATGTCCAACTCCATTAACTTTTGCTGGTTTATCCAATATTTTTTGGTGAAGCATCCTTTAAATTTAAACTACCATCAACTTATACAAAGTATATATGTTATTTAAAAAATGCTGAAATTGACTTGAATCAACGGATTTTTACCGATTATGATTTCGAGAAAACTCTTTGATAATTTCTTTATTAACGTCCAACTTATTGAATATCTTTACAAACTTTATTCTTCATGAAGTTGTACAATGTAAGCAGAAGGGAAATATTTTGACCAATATTTGCTGAATACCTGCTTTAAAACGTAAAAAAGCTAGGAAATACATCTTAGGTGATCGTGTATTTTCACAGTATAAAACTACTCTCATTGAAACAAATGACCAAGACTTAACTTAAATTTAATCAATGTTTTTATAGATTACGTTTCTTTTTTTCTTTTTTTTTTATTATTCGTCAACATATGTACATAGTACATGTAGTAAGTATTTACAAAATAAAACTTATTATATTATTAATGTTAAAAATCAAAAATTTAATAAGAACATCTTCACAAAATTTCAAATACGATATATGTCAGGTATAACCTAACGATCGTTTCATAGACCCCTTCGTAAGTATAAAGATGTACTAAATTTAAGAAATAAATTCGTTTAAAAAATAAAGACTAATATTAAATTACATTGATGCAAAAATCAATAGATGTGGTTTTAAATTATATTTAAATGTAGGAAAACTATAACTGATTTCTCTTAAATTTTTTTTCCAGGAAGTCGTTACACAGTTGGGGAACTTTGTAACCTATTGAAAACTCCTTTAACTTTGCTTTTATAAATGGAATTGAAAATTATAAGAACGATTATTAGATCTTAAGTTTAGATTTTCCAAATAAAGAAATATCGGAGACTTTAAGAAATGTTACGCATTTAAAGTGTCGCAGAAACATTAAAACTTGATGCACATTAATTTGGTAGATATTTAAAACATTCATTAGAGCATTAGCACTTTCAAATTTCCCATTAAAGTTTAAAACTCGATTTTATTGAATTTGTCCTTCTTATGACAATTGTTAGATAAAAACGGAAGTTTTAAAGGTAAGTTTTTTGCGTATCCCCTTTTATGAAATAGTACAAACTAAATTTTGTCAAAATTTAAATTTAAAGCTATGAGTAAAAAATAAAATAATTCTTCGTTCAACAAAAAATATACTGATATACTGATATATCTTAAAAAGTGTCAAGAAAGTTAAATATCAGTTATAGAAAAACATAGCCCTTTTCTATATTAGAGAAAGTGTTTGAAAAAATTATTTATATTAAAATATTTAAATATCTTAAAAATAACCAACTTCTTTCAATATCAGGATTTATTGGCGGTGATTGGTATAATTCTAAAATAGTGGGTTGTAGTTTTTAGCTGCACCTGCAAAGAGGATTATTCGTGTCATCACAATTTATTGTGAGATTTGTGTCAGTTGAAATGGTTGAAATGACGCCTTACACTGGTGAGTAATTTTAGAACCGTGAATTCAAGTTATAAACCTCAACTGCATTTTTGGCCTGATAAATCCTTAGTTTTTCCTATGATTTGATGATCTAGGTGGTTTGACAAAATCACTCATTTACACAACAAAGAAAATTTTTAGCGTGTTATGACTGGTGCTGCATGTTAGAATAAAATACGATGCTTTTCTGGAGCTACAAGAAAAATGAACAATTATTTGGAAAAAGTGGTTTAGTCCTTGAGACAGGAAAGGCTATAGTAAAATTTTATATCCTTAAAGTATTGCTCACGAAAATAGTACCGAATCTTTAGATGTACTGTTATCCAGTAATCAGTTATCATAAAATGCCATCGCAAAAATTTATTGCAAGAAGTAACTTACATATTATGTATATTAAATAGTATTATACCACATATGCATAAAACCTTATAGCAACACAATTCTAAATTAAGTAATTCAGCATTATTATTTCACATTAATGTATCTTTGTTTAAACTTTATCGTCCAAGCCCTAACCTGGTTTTAAGTAAAGTAAATCAATAGATCTTCCATTACTTGCCAATTTACTCATTGGTGTGAGTCACCTAAGGTTCCACAAACAGTCTAATTAAGCATTTCATATAGCTTATTTATAAATTCGTTAAATTTAAACACATGATTATTTACCTTAAAGCGCCAAAGAAAGAGGTTCAATACATCCTTAATGTAAATGTGTAAGTGCATGACCTCTATCTATTACAAATCATCACTAACATCGCTGATATTTTTTGAAATTTTTAGGCAAAATTTCATTCTTTTGAGAAACAGAAATGTTTTTTTCCTTAAACTAATACTTTTTAATCTTCGTTCTTTTATATCAATAACTCTTAATTATTTTCGATTAGCTTTCTCTTTGACAACATGTCTAAAAGAACCTTTTTAAATTCAGAAAATAACTAAATTATTTAATAATAGCCTCCGTGCTGTTTATATCTCAATTCAGGTAGTATTTCATTTCTTTCATTTTAACTTTGAACTAAAGATTATTTGCAAATAATATCCATGTCACCGTATGCATTTAGAAATTCAATAATAACAATTTACTAAAGAAAATATGGAATTTGATGGTATCAGCTCAGTTTTGATTATTACTACATCTTCACTTGCAGCAATGCTGAACATATTAGGAATATACCTGCTGTGGAAATCAAAACATGCAGGCTTTGATATGATCTATAGGTTTATTTTACTCAATTTAAGTATCACAGAACTTCTATTATGTATCAGCAGTGTAATTATTATAATCATTTTGCTTGTTTGGGAATCATCATCAGACATTTTATCGATATTCATCTTACTTTATAATGTATGTGATTTTACATTTTATTTTGTAATGTATGTCCTATTGTTTGATCGTCTTCTTAAAATTTACTTAGGGATTCGATACCCAATTCACTGTTCGTTGAAGCGACTTCACAAATTGTTTGGTGTAATTTGGTTGATAACAACAATTATAGCAGCAATATTACATGTTTACCGACAAAACGTATCATATATTGCCACTGCGATTGTATATCTATGCTTAGATGCAGTATTCCTTTTAATTTTGTTACCGACACATGGCTACATTCTACAAAAAGTATATCATATGCGTAAAAATCAAAGTAATCTAAGGACAAATATTACTGTAGCACAGCAACAACAGCATATACGCAAGGGCTTTACAACGACATTTATTATTGAGATCAGTTTCATTGCTTTTATAGTTTTACCGACTGCTTATAAATCATTCATCGTAATTTATGATTTACCTAAAGGCGAAGCCGGCGATATTGTACTGAATTTATTAAATGGTTCTGGTTTTGTTTCTAATCCTTTGATATATATTTTCCTCTCCCCTAAAATACGAAGAATCTTATTTCAAATTCCGAAATTACAAGAAGCATCATTTGAAAACCAGAAAATTACAGCTACAGTAAATACGACAGAGTTTTAAAAAATATGTCTAAGAAATTATAGAAAATATATATGTAATTTTTTTCCCATATTTCACATGTAAATCTTGGTTGAATTCAGAAACCGCTGCTATTTATGTAGTACTTTGTTCTTCAAACTGATCGTATATGAAAATTTTTAGTTTTTGATCCGATTAGCTTTTGAAACTAAAGATAAAATGTGATCAAATATTTCTAAAATGTAGGTTATAATGATGAGATTTTTTACAAAAATACTTTAAAATTCGGTAATTCGCAAACCTAATTGAATTCCTACTGTAGCCAAAATTCGATGCATTGAGCCAAATTATGTCTTTTATTCTCAAATTAACTAAATTTTCACAGTACTATCACATATACTATCGGGTACATAATTAGCCATAACTTAAATGATGTATATTTTTTCGTGTCCCAAATATGCATTGAATGTATAAAAAAATATTTTTTGCTTATAGCTCCAACAGGACTGTAAAAAATATAAAATAAAACAAATAAATACTTAGAATCACAACGGATCATTGCCAGTATGATGTAGAATCACAACGGATCATTGCCAGTATGATGTAGAATCACAACGGATCATTGCCAGTATGATTTATTTATTAAGATTTTTAAAGTGACTATTTTTAGCAGCATTCTTAAAAAAAAAATAGTATTAATTTTGTATATTTAGAGGGATTAATATAAAATTAATTTTGTATATTTAGAGGGATTAATGTAAAATTAATTTTGGATATTTAGAGGGATTAATGTAAAATTAATTTTGTATATTTAGAGGGATTAATGTAAAATTAATTTTGGATATTTAGAGGGATTAATGTAAAAAAAAGAGTAAATAATAAAATAAAGTAGTATCCTGTTTGAAAGTATAAAAATAATTTTTGTTTTTTCGTGATATTTAAAGAATAATACGTTAATTTATTTACCTTTAAATCAGCACGACATCGCCATCAATTAGAAACTGATAAACCGTCAAATCACTAAATTTCCAACATTTAAATTCGATAGGGTCTTGGTTTTACCTGATTGGAATAATCTTTCAAGCAAGTTGTTTCTAACTTTGTCTTTCTCATGTTGCGATTATGTGTCGATTACGACTCCTGAAGACAAAGATGTGTCAAGCACTTGTTTATGTGGAAGTACAATATCGTAAAAGAATGGTGGGCGAAATTAATTATTTACGCATGCGTACTAGCAGCGAAAAAGAAGAGAGGATGTTAAAATGAGATTTTATAGGACTAGAATTTAAGAAATAACCTTTTAATAAATATTTTATATACATTTTATTTTATATAACCAAAATACAAAACTGGCTACGAAGATAAAAACGAATAAGTATTGACGACAAACGTAGTTTCTACCGATGAACGGAGGTGATGTGATTTGTTTTTATCACACCCATCATTTCCTGTATTTGACGTAGAGGAATATAAAACTTTCTCATCCAGATTGAGAAGGTACAAACTTTGATTCGAGACTTTATGTTTAGCTCTTGCTTTATCAAACATTAAACAACCGCTAGTGAAGATAATTATATATAATTATTTAGTATACAAAATTCAAACGAAATATGTATCTTTATACAAAAAAAAAGAAGAAAAAAACGCATAAATTTGGCCCTAAAAAAGAACGGAACGTGATTAGCCTCGAGAGCATTCGCAATTATTAAAGTTTTTTGATATAACCAATATTTGTGAGATTTGTATTATGAAGCTTAATAATGACGCTGGCGGAATCTGCTAAAGTTCACATAAGAACCGCTTCAAGTCACAGTGGTGAAGAATTTTTTTTGATAAAACAACGGGAAAGGTGTGTTCAATGAATAAAACTTTTTAACAATGTCTTCCGCGAAAAGCCAGTATCCTAACACTTTTGGTGGAATTTCTTTGTCCGTGAACTCTGTATAATTGGTAGAATATTCCAGGACGTACTTTAAATGTCCCATTGGCATACCAATTTTCAGATTCCCTTAATACCAATCTCCGAGCCTAAGATAAAAATTCTGTCTTGATCACCCACACCACTGTCGTGAATCAGGAAAGTTTCCCCTGCTACGCTGGCTTAATATTGCTTTGGAAGAAATCGTATTTCTTCTCGAGTTAATGAATTTGGAGGCAAGTAATATCTTCCCGTATTAACCGTAATTTCTTAACATCATGACTGCTCTTATCATACTTTTAGAGTCACAGATTTCACATTTCACAAATCGACTAACTAAATTTTCTAAATGTACAGTAATGGTCAGATATATTTTTCTACCATTCATTATAAACTTATACTTATAAACTATACTTATAAACTGTATCATAATACACATTTTCTCACCAATAATTTACTTGGAAATCTCGAGTATGAAAATATACCTCCATCGACTTGTAGTGTAATGTGAGTAATTATTTATCTCCTTATTAATACTTTATTTTGTTTTATTATAATTCATAATGTATAAGTGGTAATAACAAATTTTTTTATAAAAATTGAATAAATACCAACTTAAAATTTTTTGTTGGAGAGTAGATTTTGATAAATAAATTATTATTGTTTGATTATTGATGTTTATATTTTTGAATTGTGTTTATATTGAGACCAACGTCAATGTGATTATCACGTGGTTACAATAGTGAGGAGCAGCACTAGCAAATATCCACAAACTTGGTCTAATGACAGACTCACGAATACAACATGACACAAATAATGTGCGTTCTGCAAAAATCATATCACCAGCACCAATGTTGACAACACGTATTGAATATTCGGTTTGTTTGGTTGAGCATATTTCGTAGACGCAAATGGGCGTTCTAAGTACTCCAAAACACGCCACGTGGGCCCATCTGGAAATATTGTCTCAGCAATTTGTTGGTTCCTCACGTTAAATATAACATTCTCATTCTTTCTCTCTCAATATAATGCTACTTGAAGGAGGTTTAAGGATTGGTAATAAATCTCAATAGGCCTTTTACCTGTTTTAGTGCTGACAGGTGTTAATAACATCTCAATTAAAAACGGAAAGAAACGTAAATAATTTTCATATTCACGGCAACGGTAACTGAAAATGAAAAGCTTAGGTTTTATAGCAGATGCCTTCTCATCTTAACATCTTACCCATCATGTTACTAGTCTTTAGTCATTTTACTATTGAAATATACTTTACTAAGACATCGACTTAAGGAGTAATTAAATATGACTGAATATCCTAAACATTTATATCTTTCGGAATTGCTGATTGAGTAAAAACAAGTTCATTTATTTTTATAAACTTTCTTTGACAATATTTATCTGTGCATAGAGTAAAACCTACATACCTTTCGACTAATGAAATCTAATCTTGTCAACTTTTTATGCTGGAAATATATTGTTATAAAGATGTTTGTTTTGTAAAAGACTTTTATTGCTTAGTATTATTTTCTAGTTTTTGCTTACAAGTCGTTGCTAGTTTTTGCAAAATCCAATGACATTGACGCTGACATTTTAAAATCGTTAGGAATAGAATGAACGTTAATTCTACATAATTTTTTATCGCTTCAACCGTAATCTTAAATATACCTGATTTAATTACCTTCTTCTCGTCCATTTTACAAAAAAAATTGCATATGCTGCTATTTCCGCATCTAATTACGACAGAACTGTAGTTACATTTAAAGATCGCATTATTTTATTTTATTCGTGTAATATTCTTGCAAAACTTTGTTTATATACTAGGATTATATATTATATATATTATTTATACTACGAAGAAATCAATATTTTTCCAGTATATTGAGATTGTTAAAATCAAGAGGATTTCAGTTTTTGTAAAAGTGCCAAATGTTGGTTTTATTGTAATATTTCCGATTTCAATTAAACTCTATTTTTTCCAAAACACTGCTTGTATTATGTTATCTAGTAAAACACCATACATTTGTTATAATTACTTTGCCATTTCAGTTAGCAGTTTGAGTGTGAGTGGCAAAATATTTAATCATGGGCTTGTGTTTGATATTGCGTGGCAAAACACTTTTGTAACTTTTTTGCAATGACAGCTGTTCAGGTTATTGATTTTTGTTACAGAAAAGATCCTTCAACACATGAAATGTTGTGTAATATACCGATTACTGTGCATTCGTCTGAAGTACTAGAACTATCCATTTAGTCTTCACATATCTAACAATACCAAATACTTTATTCCAAAAATATGTTGTTAAGATTCATTTATGCCCTATTGCTTTATTACAAGACATAAGGAAGTCACGATACTGTTAGGGAGAGTTGATGAAGAAATTATTTCTTCGTGAAACGAAGTCAAAGTGAAATTCAATTACGACTTGGTTGTATTTAAAAGTTTCTGTTTCCAATATATGCATGAAAAAAAACACTTTCAAATCGACTTGCACCATTATTTACTTGAAAATCTGAGTTGGCATGAAATATTATGTAGTAAATTTTTAGTTAATAAATATTTGATTTTATTAATATTATTATTATTATGTATATATAATACAAATCAGAATAAGCAAGCACAACAACTACAAGAAAAAGTTTAAAAACAAGGATAAGTAATTTTGATAAAAACAAAATTTGACAAACTTTGATTACTTTTACACCATTTTAAAATGAAACCTACTTGCTAAAAGTGAAACCATGTAATAAAAAGACAAATTAATAAGCATCCCTCATTTATATTATATCATTTGTTTTACAGTGCAATGTTGTTATTACAGCCATCTGCTTATGTGCAATTAAAGGTAATTGCATATTTTAAGCTTTATGGTAATGGTTTTTTTTATGATTTGATATGATGTTATAGAAAAAGGTGTTTAAACTTTATCTCGTTGTATTTGAGGATGATGAAATGGTGTGAACATCAGCCTGTTGTTTTTAATCTTTTTAAAGTAAGTTTGCAGAAAAAATGTAATAGCATAATAACATCTTTTTTTTTTTAAAAGTTTTTTATTCTGTATGTACTAGAAATTGTGCAATATCCACAAGTTTGATTTCAAAATGATACTTATTATAGCGGTTGTCTGGCAAAAGTCTGTAATATTTCATAAAAACTCTTAAATGTTACTAGATTTCTTATTCATACCATAAGGCCAAGTCATATAATATCTGGATGTAGTTAGAACCGCGTGGCTTTTATGGTTCAAAAGTTATCTAAATTTCAAAATTTGATCGAAAATTAGAAGCCATATATCTAAAAATAAATTTTTGGATCAATTAAAATTTTTGCAAACTTCTTACTCTTTCCTAGATATTTGAATAAACGTGGTTAACCAACAAATAATAACTTTTAGAACTAGCCAGAAAAACTCTGAAACGAAATTACCTCAGCCTTAGAAACAACGGTTTCATTATTTTCTCTAAATTCGTTTATTACTTTTATTTAAGATACCGCTTGAAGCTGAAAAACCAACCTGTCTTTAAACCAGTTTGATCAAATTTGCAATATGCGTGCTTCTAGAACTCGACATATACAAAGTATGGTCAAAAAATTATTTTTCTATTTAGGTTGTCTTTCTGCTTCAAGAACATTATATTCCTAATATTAATTTTATGTAAGCTACCTTTATTAATCAGTAAGTTTTGAGTTTTTAAAGCTATTTTTAATACAGAGATTTAAAGTTAGAATAAAATTTTAAAAATTGAAATTTAGATCAAACCAGAAAATTTTTCTTAATTTTTCAACATTAATTAACCTTGAACTTATTCTAATTATTCATTATTACTACTAATTTCACCATATGTTGCCAAGAAAAACATATCATCGCAAAATCTCAGCTACTAATATATACCAAAAGATTGTAGTTTTTAAATTTCAAAACGCTTTTCTATAAAAAATGCAGAAAACACTCTCCAATAGAGAAAAACCAACGTTTATTCGTTTATATGCTCTTTGGAAAAAAATGTTATTTTAAAATAACATATAAAATAACATATAAAATAACTGCTTATCGGAAAACTGTTATATCTCTATCGGACTTGGTTTTCAGTTTGCAGCTTCATTCTCTGAGTCTGAGTCTGTAAACTGAAAAATTTTCTGTGAAACGTGGTCTTAATTTTATTTATACTCTAGTTAAAAGGATTTTTTTTCACATCTACTTACAGTATATTCTCTTTTTTATTTTTAAAAGCTTTAAACACATTTTTCACAAATTCAAAAATTTAAAGTTGTCAAATGATTTCTCATTGAATTGATCTTTTTAACTGAAATTTTCAGGACTTGTCTAGTGAAATGCATTTTAATAAGCAAAAGTTCAAAGTTTCAAGCCGACGTTAATAAAATTTCGATATCCCTATAAATTATGCATTTACCGTACGAAGTCAGTGTTTAAAACGAATTAAGTTTACTTTACTTTGGCTGCTTAATTAGGTTTATTTTCATTTTAAGTACGAGATTATAGTCATGCGTGGATAAGTGTAAAGTGTTTTTAGTATTATACCTATCTTTTAAACGTAAAGCATGGGCGGCGAGCCTATCTTTGAGAGAATATTACAAAAGGCTGTTAAGGTAAACTTTAATTTTTAATTTTTATATTGAAAAAGACTTTTCAAATTTTAAAATTTTTTACCATAATCGAATTAGTGAAAAATCACCAGTTCAATAAAAACTATTGAAGCACAGAATAATATAGTTCACCAAATTATAAAACTTTTATATCTACAATATGTTTTGCGTCGCTTAAATGGAATGTTATTCAATTTTTCCCTTTCCAACATTTTAAAAGGACTAAATTTGAAAAGGTTTGTGTTTGCTAAGCAACTTCTTATTTATTACAAAAATTTTTGAGAAGTAAAAATTCTTTAGTTTAATTTGCTTAGTGTGAACAGGTCGTAAAACCTGTGTTCGTGGTGAACAATTATTTATTTATTTCTTAATTTTTTTTTCTTTTAATTTTTAAAATGTAAAGAAAAATTTATAAATGAAATTATTTTATTTAATTATTATATACTTGTGAAATTTTTGTCATTAACCTTTTTTAAAAGCTTAATTAGGAAGCATTTTATCTTTAAAATACGCAAAGCGTCTTTTTCCTATATATAAAAACATTATCTTTGGTATAAAACCAAAACCAACATTTCTGATAATTTCAACATCGTACGCACAAGTACACAGGCTTTCAATAAAATTGTTCCAAAAGCTCATTTTGCTATTAAATAAAAGCCCGTAAACTGATAAGTTAAAAATAATGTAAAATATCTGCCAACAATTCGTATTGCTATTATTAATTCATGTTAGGCACCAAGTGCAGCTAGTGTTAACATGATAACTCGATTTAAAGAAAAAAATCTTCCACCAGGTGGTAGGCATTTTTCTATTTACATACACTGGTATATTGCATAGCTAATTAACTAATGGTTAACTACTTTCGTTTCAATATCTTTCATACCTGAATACTTCTGTATGTGAAATCAGGTTTCATACGTCTGTAAGTGATGTCAGGTAAAAGAATATTGAAATTTTTAGTTTCAGCTGTATTTTCACATAATCAAACTAATGGATACTTCTAGAAATTCTTATAGTTCCAGTATTCCATCAGGCATAAACATGACCTCGGAAAACGCCTTTTCTCTTTTGATATTACAGATTTTATTACAAAATGGACAAAGAAGATACCAACGCAATCACAGTCCCACATGTGTTGTTTTTTTTTTTTTTTACTAATCAACGTTGTCTGATTTTTGAGAGCGGCTTGCCGCCAAGGATGTCCAAATCCAATAACTTATGTTGATACTTTTTATAAATTTAAACTGCCATCAACTTATGCAAATATATATGTCATTAAAAACAGCTAAGAATGAAACAATGGATTTTTACCGACTTTTATTTGGAGAAAACCTTTGATAAATTATTAGTTAAAGGCCAATATGCTCAAATTATTTTAAACATATCGAGTATCTTTACAAACTTTATTCTTCATGAAGTTATATACGCCAATATAAAGGAATGACCAGGACGTAAATATTAATTAAATGTTTGAAAGATTATTAAAAGTTTTCGTGAAGTAAAATTTAAAAAAGTGATAGACTCATTAACATTGCTATTGTCCTAGATAAGATAGTCTTAACGTTTTGATATGGCTAATCCAATTTAAGTTTTGGTCAATCTAAACTCCTAGAAATTTTGTTGAATTTGTTTTTCTTATGATCATCAGTAGATACAAATGGAGGATTTAAAGGTAAGTTTTTTGCGGATCCCCTTTTATGAAATAGTACAAACTAAACTTTTTCACAGGCTAGCTTTAAAACAATGGGTAAAAGATAAAATAATTCTTTATTCACCACAAATTCATACCGGTATATCTTAAAAAGAGTCAAGAAAGTGAAATAGAAATTATAGAAAAATATTGCCCTTTTCTATATCAGAGAAAGTGTTTGAAAAAATTATTTATATTAACATATTTAAATATCTTCAAAATAATCAAATTCTTTCAATATCAGGATTTAATGGTGGAGATTGATATAATTCTAAAGTAGTGGGTTTTAGTTTTTAGCTGCAGATGTAAAGAGGATTATTCGTGTAATTAAAATTTTGGTGATATTTGTGTTGGTTGAAATGGCTGAAATGAAGCCTTACACTGGTGAGTAATTTTAGAGCTGTAACTTCAAATAAAAGACCTCAGCTGCATATGGCATTATAAACCTTTAGATTTTCCTGTAATTGGATGATCTGGCTTGTTCCACACATTAACTTATTTATACAACAGGGAAAATTTATAGTGTATTATGTTCTGACTGGTAATGCATTTTATATTAAATACATAGTCACTTTATATATTTTATAGCTTATAAAAAAACGAAAGGAGAAAAATTATTTCTAGAAAATTGTTTAGACCTTGAGACAGGAAAGGCTATCTTAAAATTTCATATTCTTAAGTTGTTGTTCACGAAAATGTTAACAAATTTTTATATGGATTATTATCCAGTAGGTAGTTATCATAAAATGCCATTGCGCAAATTTATTCCAAGAAGTAATTTTGCATATCATATACATATTGAATAGTATTATACCTCATATGCATAAAAGCTTGTAGCAACACAATTATAAATCACGGAATTCAGCATTATTATTCCACATTAATGTGTCTTTGTTTAAACTTTATCTTCCAAAACCTAACCCGATTTTAAATAAATTAACACAAAGGGTCTTCCATTCCTTACCAATTTTACGCTTGGGGAAGAGTCACCTAAAATTCCACAAGTAGTCTAATTCAACTGCTTTTATATGGTAATACTTCATGTAGCTTATTTATTAACTCATTAAATTTTAAATACATGATTATTTACCTCAAAACGTCAGGGCAAGAGACACGATACATCCTCAATATACATGTGTAAGTACAATTGCATCATCACTAATCATCACTAGCATCATTAATATTTATTGGAAGTTTTAGGCAAAGTTTCATAATTTTGAAAAATAGATATGTATTTTCCTTAAAATAATATTTCTAACTTTTGTTATTTCATATGAATAAATCTTAATAAATTTCAGTCAGCTTTCTCTTAGACACCTGACAAAAGGAACCTTTTTAAATTTAGTAAAGAAATAAATTATTAAATAATAACCTTCGTGCAGTTTACATATCAGTTCAGATAATAATTTATTTCTTTCATTTTAAATATGAACTGAAGTTTGCTTGCAAATGTTATCTATATTTTCATGTACCCTATGCATTTAAAGATTCATGAATAACAACAAACTAAAAAAAATATGGGATTTGATGACATAAGTTCAGCTTTGATTATTGCTACAAATTCATTTGCGGCAATGCTGAACATATTAGGAATATTCCTGCTGTGGAATTCAAAACACGCAGGTTTTGATATGATCTACAGGTTTATTTTACTCAATTTAAGTGTTACTGAACTTCTATTATGTATTGACATTGTAAGTATTGTAACTTTTTTGCTTGTTTGGGAATCATCATCAGATATCCTTTCGATGTTCTTCTGCATTCATAATGTATGCTATGTTACATTTTATTTTACAATGTATATCCTGTTATTTGACCGTCTCCTTAAAATTTACTTAGGGATGCGATACCCAGTTTTCTGTTCGTTAAAGCGACTTTACATATTGTTTGGTGTAATTTGGTTTATGGCATCAACTGGTGCAGTAATAAATTATGTTTATCAAAAGGATATATCAAATAATGCCATTGTGATTGTATACTTGTGCTTAGATGCAGTATTCCTTTTAATTTCCTTACCAACATATGGATACATTCTACATAAAATATATCATATGCATAAAAATCAAAGTAATCTAAGGTCAAATATTACAGCAGCACAGCAACGACAGCATACTCGCAAGGGCTTTACAACGACGTTTATTATTGTGATGACTTTCATTGGTTTCATAATTTTACCGCATATTTACAAAGCATTCGTTCGATTTTTCGATTTATCTATAAGCGAGGCTCAGAAAATTGTATTTAATTTATTGATTGCTGCCGGTTATATTTCTGATCCCTTGATATATATTTTTCTCTCCCCTAAAATAAGAAGAATTTTATTGAAAAAGCGGAATTTGCAAGAAGCATCATTTGAAAGTCGGAACACCACAGCTATAGTAAATGAGACTGAGTCTTAAAAAAATATATATAAAAGATTATAGAAAATATATATGTAATTTTTTTCGATTTTTCATTTGGCATCTGGCCAATTTTTAAGCAAATTATGGTAGAATGCAGAAGCCGTAGTTATTTATGTAGTACTTTGTTCTCCAAATTGTGCGTATATGAGAATTTTTAGCTTTTGATCCGATTAGCTTTCAAAACAAAAGCTAAAATATGACAAACTAAGGTCTAATAAAACGTAAATATAATATAATATATAATATGACATTTTTGCCACAAATACTTTAAATTTCGGTACTTCGCAAATTTAATTGAAATCTTAGTTTAGCCAAATTTTGAAACATTGAACCATAATTGTTTCTTTTACTCTAAAATTAAACAAAGTTTCAAAGGGGAAAAGCCATATACTTTTGGGTACATAAATAAACATAACTTAAATGACGTACATATTCTCGTGTATGTATTATATGTATAAAATATTTTTTCTTACTAATAGCTCAGGGCTGTAAAACATAATAAACTTAATAACTAAAATAACACCAGGTCAATGGTGATGCATCTATTAAAGTTTTTAGTGATTTTAGCTAGGATTTTGAACAGCAATGATATCATAGTTGTAGTTAGTGAATTTTAAATTTTTTAAATTTAGAGAATGGTTCGTTAAAATTATTATTCATTTTGGATATTAAGAGTGATATATACTAACATATAAATATTATTCTGTTTGAATGTATAAAAATAATTTTTACTTTTTTGCGATTTTTAAAGAATAACATATCAATTTAATTATTTTTAAATTAGCACATCACCGTTATCAATCAGAACCTGATAAACCGTCAAATCACTAAATTTCTTTGCTAAAACTTGAATGTCCTACTTTTACAATCTATAGGGTGTTGGTTTTACCTGAATTGAATAATTTTTCTAGCCAGTTGTGTCTAACTTTTTCTTTGTTATGTTTCGATCATGGTTCGAATACGACTCCTGTATAAAAACACGTGGTAAGCACATTTTAATGTGGAAGTAAAAGTTCGTAAGGAAATGGTGGATGAAATTAAGAATCTATGCGTGAGTATTGGTAGCAAAATTGAAAGGATGTTATTATAATGGAATTTCATATCACTAGGATATAAGAAATCATCTCTTAATAAATATTTTATCTCTAACCAAAACTGGCGACGAGGATAAAAACCTATAAGTCATGACGTCAAACGTAATTTCGACAAAGAGTGGAGCTGATACGACTCGTTTTTAAAACTCCCATCATTTTCTGCTTTCGATTTAGAGGAATATCGAACTTTAACAACCTCATTGAAAAACTACCAACATCGATTCGAGACTATATGTGTAGCTTTCGCTTTATCAAACAGTAAACAGAAGCTAGTGAAGATATTAAGTTAATTGGTGAGCAGGCTTTTGACATTTAGGAAAGTTTTATAGTTCACAGTTCAAATAAATCTTAATAAAATACTTTGCTGCTTTTGGATGACCGTTTGACACAGGTTATAAATTTTATCAACTAAAAAAAGGAAAAAACGAAAATGGAATACTACTACTTCCTTTTTTTAATTTCCTACTGACTTAAAGACTATATCTGTTTCAACATGTTTAAAATTAAACGAATAATTGCAAAGATAAACATCTTAAAGTACAAGGAGAGTTAATAAATTCCGGGAATAGGCTATTTTCCAGATTATTATAGAAAAAATTTGATTACAAATGAAATATTTTTAGTTCACTTAAAATGTTTCTCTATAAATACTAAATATTTCAGCTACACCTTGCTCATCAGTAATTAATATGTCAATATTAGTAAGAACATATTTTTCATTTGTTATATTACACGTTATTGAAAGACATGGTTTAAATGCTTTCCAAAAACTTTTCTTTATCTGTGCTGATATCCATTGTAAAAAAGAATTGATTTTTTTCATATATGATAAGGCTGCAATCGAAGATTCTTTGATTTTTGAAAATAATGACATCTGCTTTAAGCCAGGAGTAATTATACCTGTTTTTAAGACTTGATTTCTTTCCAAATCATTTACGATAAATTGTTTATCATTACCTAAAACAAAGTTTTCTTTAAGAGGTGCATAATTATTTAAAACATATAAAATAGACTGACAAGACAACTATAAAAATCATGAATAAATATATCGTTATTAATATATTGTAATTTCTTTAAAAAATGTTTTTAGGAGAAATCTTTTAAAAGTAATTTATAAAAATTGTATAAATTAGTGAATGACTATCACATTGACAAATTTAGAAGGTTTGGAAAACCTAAAACTTGCCTTATTTATTTGTCAAAAAAAGATCTTTACAATTTCCCGCACCTGGTTTTAGCAAGTAGTTTGTCTATAATGTTCTCTAAACAGTTTTTATTCCAGGAGATTTATATTGTCAACATGTCAACATATTTACGCAAATAAAACTCAAGAATTAAAGGTAAGGCAGATAAAAAAAGTTTCTTTTGTTCGGATTATAAGCAGCAACAACTAAACATTTTTTGTTTTTCAAAATAATTTCGAAAAGCCAAAAGTCTAAAAAAAGTAAAAGGTATAATAAAACCTTCAAGAAATTTAGAAGGAATGTTATGCAGAACCTGAGCTAGCAAACCTAAACTTGTTCTTGATTTATTTAAACGATATGTTTTTTTCGGATCCGGAGAATTTGCGCCTGGTAAATTCCCTCCCTGGTGAATTATCGCCGGTGAATTTCCTTGATCAAATTCTCCTGACGAATTCCACCCGGTGAGTTCCACCGGTGAATTCCCTCGAACAAATTCCCTCCAGCGAACTCCCATCGGGCTATTTACAACGACTAAATTCCCCCACTGGGAATTTTTCTCCCAGTTAGATCTCTCCGGTGAATTCCCACTGGTTATTCATTCATTCATTCATTCATTCATTCATTTATTTAACTTTGGTAACGTTTACATAGCTGCATACGACTATAATTAAATATTAAGAAACACTAAAATAGACCAACATATATAAATTATGAAATAATAAACAAAAAAACAAAAACAAGCAGAGAACAAATTAAACACATATTGGGTATGTATTTCATGGTTAGTCACCCAACCATATTTTCATAGCGATAAATAAATAATTGACAAATCAAATAAATTTTTTTCTTCCTTTTCAGTGAACTAATGCTAATTTCCCTAATCCTCAAAGTAATCCGACAAATTTTGCTCAAATGAAGTTTTTATTTTATATATTTATTTTGGTGAGTTTTCCCGGTAAGTTGTCCTCAGTGAATTCCTTCTGAATAATTTCTCCACTTTTTTTTTTATATATATATATAACTAATTAGTGTACATAATTCAAACGGAATTTGTTAATATATGTCAAAAAAATAAAATAAAAAAGAAACGCAAATGTTGGCCATATAAAATAACAGAAAGTGATTAGGCTCCAGAGCATTTGCAAATATTAGTCTTTTTTTGATATAACAAATGGTTGTGAGATTTTTTTTATGCAGCTTAATAGTTAAAAGGGCGTTAGCAAAAATACACATAAGAACTGTTTCAAGTCATAGTGATGAGGAATACTTTTTGATTAATGACTTGAAATATGTGTTGGATGAATAAAACTTTATAACATTGTCTGTCGCAAAAAACCAGTTTCCCAATATTTTTCGTGGGAATATTTTGCAGGATTAAACTTGCGCTTCGAACCGCCTGTGCCACCCTTCACTATGGTTGTTTGTTTTTGGCAGCTCGTCAAATATTCTCTGGAACATGTTACATGAAACCAACCGAAACGAAAGTCGGTGACGTGGGACATTTTTTTTCACACAGATCAATATACGTTTCTTCAAAATATTTTGATATATCACCAATGCCTTCGTTATAATTGTTTTTAAATTAGTCACAAACTTCCATAACACCAGGGATAATGACTTCAGGAAACAAAAAAGCAGCAGCACAAATCATCCGCACTTGTAACGAAAATTCTTGTTCCAACAAAGATATCATCTTTGTTGTAGACCATGTTGCGGAATTTTTTTCCAAATGTTTTTTCAAACATTGATATCGATATTTGGATAAATATACTGAAATGTGCTGATGGCGGCACGTCAATAACGGTGAGGAATATCCTGTAAATTGTAAAACCATTTTTTTTATTTTTTCATCTCGTCTGCTGCTTTTACTTTTAAATTGACTTCACACTCGTAAACTCAAGAAATTTGTTTCCTTTGGAAGACACCTTTGTTTCTGGATCTGCATCAGATATTAATATACAAACATTTAATATGTTAAAGACTAAACCAAACATTTAACTACATTAAAATTTAAACATATAGTTGAAAAACGTCAACACACACAGTAAGATGGGTGGTCATATTCATGATAAAAGCTTTTTCAAAAGATTTTCATGTAGTTGATACTAAAAACAAAAACTTATTTGGTGGAACAAACTGCAATAGAGCATAATTTCTTTTTGTTACATGTAAATAATATTATTAAAACAATTGAATTAAAAATACCTAATCGTTTTAAACAACTACTAGCCAAACTTGAGAGAATTCAATTTTCTGTAAAAAAGTTAGAAAAATGAAGCATAGAAATGTAAAATTGCATGGAGATGAGAGCACATGCCCTGTTGCACGAAATGAAAATCGAATCCCATTTGCACTGCGAGATAAAGTAAAAGGATATATTAAATTAGTTGAGTCTCATGATATCGTTGAAGAATTAATTGCCTAAAACACATATTAGATTAATTTGCTGGTCATTGTACCAAATGGTGGCCTGGATAGTTGGCATAAATAATACAAATACAGCAGTCGTGCGTATAAAATATCCAACAGTTGATCTTTTTTTAATCAAATTAACCTATGTGAATTAACTAAAAAATTATTGAGTAATTCGGAAATGTCATTAAATGTGTGTTATAAATTACATATAAACTATTTTGTACCTGCCCACGTGTACTAAGGATTAGGTATTAACTTCTAGATACCTGGTATAAGAAACTATTGTCTGTTAAAGCATTCAGTTTACAAACTCTTCTAAGTAGTCTGAGTTTGAAAACAATAATTCAGTAGACAACCCTTACAAGAAACTTTCAAATACATTCCCAACAAAATTATGTCAGACAATGTTACACCATTTTTTCTACAGTAATAACGAATTTTATGAAAAGAATTGCCATCGATTGTCACCTTATTACATGAGTTTAGCCACAAGCAAATAGTCAAGTCGAACGTTTTAATTGACCTTTATTCAAATTGATTAGATCACAGTATATCCAACAGCAAAATGTAGAAATAAAACATTCTTATCGCACAACACCACATCCAGAAACACATGTTTCGCCAACATCGGTTGTGCTTAGTTATACTCCAAATCATCTTCTTATACCTTAGATTATATCTATAAAATTTGATATATTTTATACATGTTATTTATACATTTTCCAACCGAAAATTCACCTACACAAATTGACGACATAGATGCACGATACAAGTCGAAAGCAAATTAATACTTCAATAGTCGACCACATCCAACTATATATAAAACAGTAAATTCTTATAGTGGAAGACCAGGTACTTGAATTATATAAAGTGATCAGCACACAGGAGGAAAGCTCTTAAGTATTAAATATCATTTATCAACAAACTTGGAAGTAAATTAGACATATTTAACGATTTGGAATTTCGAAGGTAGGTATGAGAAAAAATGTAAAAAACTTAACAATATATAAATTTAAAAAAAGTTGTAGAACATTTGTGAATTTATATTAAATAAAATATTCCAAATATTTACTTCAAATCGTATATCATATAAGGTACATCACAGTTTTTTACAACTTAAATATATTTTTGAAATAAATTATTAAGTAATATATACTATATCACATCTCCAATTTCAAAGAACAGT
>JAUZNK010064042.1:3818-14632 GCA_035046665.1 Euphysa ruthae
GGAACTGCACTTAGTGGTCCCATTATACATTATGTTTTAAAAAGGCCATTTTATTTCAAACGAAGTCAAAAATAAAACCTTAATAGTACTTTATTTTACCTCTATTTTTCCTCTAGGTATCAACAAATATTAATAGTGAGTGTCTAATTTATTGTAGGTATAACATAATAAGCATTTATTGGTCACAAAATATATTTAAAACCTTTAAAAAATGAATATCTTCAAAGAAATGTAATATTTTAGAGGGAAACGCCATATTTTTATTTTAAATTACTTCTTTGCTAGATCAATAAATTTCAAATGCGTGTTTCATAGATAAATTGAACTTCACAAGCATTTAGTGGTCTAATCATAAGCATTCAGTGGTACCTTTGGATGTTTTTTCACATAACTTGATACAGTCACACATAGCAATACATTTTAATCAATAGAATTTTAACTTTTCCCAGGAGATTTTATTTAGTTTTTCAGACATTGCATAAAAAAGTTTTTTTTTTTTTGAATAATTTTTGTGATTAATAGATGCTTTTTGGTTAAAAAATTTTTTTTTTAAATTCCTCTTATGTTAATCCGTTATAAAATTTTTCTGGTTTATTGGCAAACAAAGCAGTGCATTTATGAATATATATATTTATATATTTATGAATAATGTTGGTAGTTTTCGGTCCATAAGATAATTTTCTTTTTGTCTACAATTGCAGTTTAGTTGTATTTTTATAAATTTTTTATAATCTTTGTCATCAAATCTAAAATATCCAACCAATTCACATTCATGAGTTTTTTTTCCATGATTCGTTATTAAGAAATATTAGAGATTTCCTACAACGTCTCTATGGCTATCAGCAGTAATCTTACAATGCTTTATCACAAAAATGTATTTAAACCATACTACTTTAATATAAAGTGTGTAAATTAGGATAAGTACCATAGCATTAATTTCACTTAATTGTTCCCAGAAATTATTCTGGAAATTTATATGCTTGTAAAAAATTTTTTTTTTTATATTCTTTACATATCACTAATCTTATAGTTTTCTCTAAGCAATGCAAAAGTTTTATTTGGTTTTATGGTTATCAAACACTCAATCTTCAACCGTTTTTTTACCTGCACATTTTTTACTTTCACTACCTTTTTTTTATTTGCTCTTTTATTTTCTAGGCTAAAGAATGCGTCGGGAGCTACTACAGGTGAGTTCACCGTATGATTTATTTCAAATTAATAATTTGAATAATTTTTTTAAGTGCCAATGATTAAATATTTGTTGTAGTATATTTTCATTTAAAGTCTTTGTTAAAAAAATAATTATCTTAATCTTAGAACAAATATTTGATTCTGTTTTCTGAGTAAAATGTTCTTGTTGGATCTTGTGTTAAAGCTTCTATCCTATTATGAGAGCGGTTCCGAGGAACTCAACTTTGTGTTCCATATTTTTTGTTCACTGTTTTGATTTTTACATTGCATTGAATGTTTGAAAGGTTCTGAAAAGTATTTACCGAGGTAATTTTCGGAGGGATCGTAAACGGTGCCATATAGGGTATTCTTGTCAAAAATTTTTTTACTGGGATAATTTAATGTACCTTTTAAGGTATTTTTTATCAAACTGCTCATAAGGTATTATTAGTTCCTGCGTAAGTACTTTTATATGATACAACCGGGAGAAAAAGTTAATTATAAGTACCATTTTAAGCATTTTATTATACACTTGTGGGTAATTTCTAACACTTTGTTATAAAAATGTTTTTTTAGAAGTACCACAGAAAAAGCAATATTATTACACTTTCTCTCACCAATTAGTTCTTATACTAGAACTTTCAAGCGTTTTGTCTTCTTTTTACGATATGGACATGCTCAAAGTTCTTTTGTTTTTCGAAAAGAAATCAAAAATTAAACTTAATTTTTGTGGATAACCAACCAATCCAAGGTGTTTCGTGGGATTTATTTTAAAAAGCAACACAAATTGATCTGCTTTTATACTATATTTCACAGGAATATCCACGTTGATAAAACATTGGTTTCATATATAAATCTTTATAAACATTTACGTAATATATAAAATATCCTGTACTTTCACATAATAATATGCCTATCTACATCAGTTAAAAATTCTCGCTTACGTTTTTCTTTAATTCTTCAAAAATGATTAAAACATCAATATGGCATTTTCATTATTAAATTATACTGTGCAAGCTGGATTTTATTTACCTAAAACGTAATAACACAATTTCTAGTGTTAATGAAAAAAATATAAAACAAAAGGATAATAAATTTCTATTACTAGAACATTTGCTTGGTTTCTTACATAAAAAACAAAGCATAGTTACCAAAATACTTTTCGTATGTAAATTAGATTGTTTTTATTAGAATGGATTAATGTTAGCGTACAATTGGGAAGTTACGTTTACGGCTGTCAGCGTATCTTCTTATTTTTTCGCAACTTGAGGGGTTGAGCATTTGCCGAACAAAGTAATAAATTTGATTCGAAGTTTATTCGAATTAACTTTTTCTTAATCTGCTGACTTTTTGCATATATACCGACTGGACTAGATCTTTATTATACACTCAAGAAATGATATATTATTTTTAGTTAGGAAAATATGTCAACTTTTATCCAATTACTAGCCCTGATTTCTTCAATCTGCTAATCAAAGTAAGGACTCTTTGACTAGTTTTTACTGAATCACCAAGGCCTAGAAAAAAATTTGTGATAAAAGTTAACGTTGCTTTAGAGATGAGATGTATTAAAAACATAAAATGCCGCAATGTAAACCTGGAAAATCATAATGAAATCCTTGGCATAAGCAATTGTGGTGGACTCAACCACAATTTTAAACTCTACATGTTGTGATAAAAAAACTTTGTCCGAGTTTACATGTGCTGGATATCTTATTTTTGGATAATTGAAGCTATCTTCACCATCCAAAGCAAAGATTTTGTATGGATCTACTCGAAGAAGTAATGAGACAAACAAAATTACAAATATGTTCAAAAAATCTAAAAATAATGGATGTGGCATTCCTCTGGTATATTGGGAAGGTAATTGGGAACACCCCAAATTTGTGAGACTTGCTCTTCTGTCTTAAAAATAGGGGTCTGTGGTGGGAGGGATGACCGTTAAAGCTTACAGGCTGAAAGTTTTAACACATTCATTACAAAAATAAAGTAAAACTTACAGACTTTCAAATTGAAATTTTTGCAAGTGCTCTTTTAAGAATATTGTTTACTTGAAAATTACTTATCGTAGAATGATGAATTCAAATTCATTTTACATTAAATGCGTGGGGAAAAATCATGCCTTTGGTTGGCTGACATAGGTGGCAAACCTTCATTAGTTTGTAGCATATGCATCTATTCCTCCACAATCGTAAAACTACGAGTCATAATAACTAAGTTTTTTATATATAATATAAAACTTAGACGCAATTTTACGCTACGATGGAGCTATTGAAACTTTAATCAAACTTTTTTGTAATTTAAGCAAGTTAAAATATTTTCACGAATATTAGCATTATATGTATTTATACTGTTCTTTATTTTATATCTTTGTTTATAACACTTATTATATCTTTTAAGTTATTTTTAAAAAAAAATAGCGAGTTTATATCTCTTTCTCAAACATTCTCCTACTTTTTTGGTTTAACAGAAAAAATACCAATACATATGTTATATCTATGAATTAGTGTTAATGAAAATTAATCATAACCAACATAAAATTACTAAAATACTTCATGCTAATGCAATTATCAAGTATTTCAATGTAAAGCGACTTAATGTTTTTCACAAATACAAAATATATTTGATCTTTATATTTAGCATGATAATAGTAATAATAAACACGATTATTTTTACAGGATATTCACTTAATAATAACTGTTATCAATGACTTGTTACCTATTAACTCATAAGAGATGAGCTGTATTTAAAATGTTATTTCTCTACACTACAGACATGAAAATGTGTGACTTTTTTTTTTTTTGTTTGCAATGCGCTTTTTGTGAAAAAAACTTCAAAAGGTGTTTTAAAATATCTCCAAAGTTTCTTTTTGTGCAAAAACCTCTAAAGATATGTTGAAATACCTACAAAGATAAATACCCAAAATGTATAATCTGTCAAAAAACCCGTAAAAGTTTTATATGGAACTTTTCAAACTTTCAGTGTGCAACAATTATATATGAATACTAATAAAAAAAAACACCTCTTTGGTGAAGTTTTGATGCATGGTTTTTATTTAGAATTTAATTAGTACTTTGATAAATTTTTATATTTATTGTATACACTAATATATAGTTTTTATATTTTCACTCAATTCATTGTTGATGCATGATTCATGCACTATTAAAATTAAACAACAAATATATATTTTTTTCTTCTTTTATTCCTTAAAAATGTTTTGATTTCAAAATTTTCATTGAATATTGAAACAAATTAAGTTGGGTAAATTAAATTGGTAAATAAAATAAGTCATATCTATTTGAGAAATTTAAGTTTTTAAAATACTGTCCTTTTTGAGTAGCTGTTAAAAAACAGAAAATTTATTATTAAGTTTATTATGATTTAACCTCTTTTGGACTTTATTTTTTTTTACTAAATAGAATACTTTAACATGTATGAGCATGTTTTCGCATTTCCAAGAAACGAGGATCTTACATGTAAAGATTGGCAATAGAAAAAAACAATCCAGCAACAATTGATTATAAAGGATACCTGCTAATGAGAGCTGAATCTGACAATTGTAAAGGTGTTAGATTTGGAAGTGAAACCTGAGTATCTTGTAGAAGCTCGATAAAGAATCTTTGATGATTAAATAGCAAGAATGTAACCAGAGATATAAAACGCAATCCTACGATACAAATTTTTATTACAAAAATTCCTTATTTAACTCCAGCAAGAGTTGCAGGAGTTAGATAAGGAATTTTTACATTTTGAAATATTTGGAGCCTTAAAAAAGCGCCGATGTGTGTACAAAATTATGAAAAGAAGAAAAAAGGACATAGCAAACATAATTATTATCCCTTTTTTATAAATGAAAAGACTGCAGATATTGTATTATAAACTCTCTTAAACGTATATTATATGTTAATTAAAAAGGTGCATGTGATATGAGAAGGTAATGGTTTTAATTTTCTTAGCATTTCCACAGTCAAATGTAACAAGATGAGGAAGAAAAAGATTTTGTGATCAAAATCGACTTAGATTAGGGCCTGAAGTTAAAATGTTGGCATTTTGTTGATGAGCATGTTGATGTTTTGATAAAGACATATATAAAATTTTCCCTCGAACTACTTGCTCATTATCTGTGTGATGTCAAAAATTATTTATAATAAGTTATTTTATTTTGGAGTTGTTATTTTTAGATATATGCACTATAACATACACAATCTAATAATAAATGCGTATAGACACAGTTCATACTATTTCATTAGAGATATTTTTCGAAACGGAATACATGTGATTTGCTACCTCTTTTCTAGATATATTTTTCATTCATATGATTGATGTTTAGCAATTTATTTCTTTAAAAATAATCAAATATCAAATTGAATTAAAGTTACAAACTTTAAAATATGCTATACGTGTTATCCACATTCTAAGTAAAAAAGTTTTTTTGACAAAGACTTAAATTTTTATTTAGTAAATATTGTGCATGGCAAATAAGGGTGTAAGCAATAAATTGTTCAACTCATGAAACAAGGAGCTATGAAATTTTATCTATTTTGTTCTGCATTTACACAGATCATAATTATAAAATTTTTTTAAAAAAAAACCTAGAAGAAGTGCTAACAGTTTAGCTTGACTAATCTATGGTGTATTCGCTGACTAATTTGGAGAAAACGATTTCCAGTTTGTGATGATATTGTGAACAGTTTCAACATGTATAAAACATTAATATTAATTGATTGGTCACTTAGACAGCTACTTTAAAAAATTTTAATATTAATCTAGGATTTAAACCCTTTGATCTGCTCTGTTTACTCAGTAACACTGCCTTATAATTTTTTACTGCCCTTTTGGAAATTTTTCATAACTTAACATAAAAATACCTTGTATTGTTGGAGGGAAGCGTTTGGATTCTCATCTTTATATAGATGAAGCAAGTTTAGCTTATGAGCTATAAAAGCTTTTGAAGAGCCTTTTTGTTAAAAAATATATAAATAAATAAATTTCATAATAATAGTTTTTTTTTCATTACTGAGTAAATTTGAGAAAGTCCTATTTCTCTTATTAAGATTCTGAGAGTTTTGATTAAAATTGGGCACAGGCATATTTATTTATATAAGGTAGTGGACATTTTAGAATTAAATATGGTTAAATATGTAATTTATTATATAGAGGAGTAGGGCAGCAGTTTTAAATTTGGAAGCTATCAATGCTTACTATGGCGAAAGAAATAACAGTTTTTAGATGTTCAAAGTCTCTATCCTATCATACCAGTACAGGAATTATATTTTTTTAACCCATAATTGATATTTATTCTATATATAGGATGTCAAACTATATACAAATGCCAGAGAGAGAGAGAAGTGAGTTATTTTTGTTATATATTTCTAAATTAAGGGTTGGTGTCATTTCATGGCAATATCTGCATAGTTTCATATTGTTTTTGTTTTATAAATTTTACTATTTTTAGCAATTCAATATGCAAAAAGTTTAGACTTAATGAAACTGGAATATTAATTTACATTATTATGTCTTCTCATGTTAATGGTTATCCTATTAATTATTAACCTATTATTTTAGGAAAGTCAGCAAATATTTATCTCAACAAATTAGATAAAATGATGGTATAAATATTCATATCATTTTCCCTACTTGATAAGATAGAGACACATAAAGTGTTGTTTTATTAAACATGTATGAATATCTTTATAGATACTTCTAATATGCCATTGGAAACAATTTTGTAACATATATGTGTCCCATAACTCTTTAATTTCATTAATTTCTTTATTTAAAGAATACACTTTCCAAAATGTAGCTAGTTTTTAGAGTTCAATTTGCTATATTGTTGCTATATCAAATATCTTTTGCTAATTTTAGATATGATAACATGGCTGATTTGTTTGCTGTAATAAATACACTTCAAAATTTGGAAAAAGCTTATATCAAAGATGCAGTAACACCTAAAGAGTTGGTTTTCTGTTGTAATTAATATTTCTCTATGTCTGTTTTGCTCTACTCCAGTCAGTGTGAAAAAACATCATAGAAATGGATTTTTATAGTTATTTTTACAAGCTTCTTGCCTACAGAAGAAATCTTCTGCTAACCTTTTCTGAGAAGAATTAGAAAAAAGGAGTTTAGGCCAAAAATGGGTTTAAGATTTTTATTTTGACCTAAGAATATATTTTATACCAATTTCTTGAAGGTTGATTTGTTTTATACTACTATGTCAAAATATTGTTTTTTGGATGTCTCTTTGCCTGCCAAAGTATTTTTGATTCATTTTGTTACTCTCAATATTCATCAGTATTTTTATCTTGTTTTTTAGTATTGTAGAAAAATGGATATTATTTCAGTGGTTGAATTTATAAATATATTTTGATATCTCTTTTCTTGTTTAGATACACTGCAGCATGTAGCAAGTTACTTGTGCAGTATAAGGTATTTGAATAATTAAAGGCGTCATAAACCAAATTATTTCCCTTCACTCAAAGTGACAAGAAACTTTCTAAAGTTTGTGTATAATATATCAATTGCTTTCAGAAGAGGTACTAAGAGTCTATAAATGATGATGGTAAAATTAATACATATTTTAAAAATAAACCATAATGTTAGACAGTCATACTTTCAGCGAGTTGGAGTGTATATGAATTTGAATTAAAAATTAATAAGATAGAATCCTTGATCTCAATGAAAGTTAATTTTAAAATTCCATTTTTTTTGAAATAATGGAAAATGTCCTCGATATTTATATTATTTTTCATTCTGTTCGCCTTTGAAAGAAGATATTTAAAAATATATAATATAAATGTAAAGATACCAAAATATTTAATAGATTAAAAAATATATATTCATAGTTCGCATATTTTCTTTATGATATGATATTTTATATGCAGTTTTTTACTCTGCAAGAAATTCCAGCTCAGTCTGAGTTCTCTTCAGTTCAGCAGTTCATTGTGCTTTCAGCCGCATTGTGCTCTAAGTTGCATTGTGCTCTCAGTCGCATTGTGCTCTCAGTCGCATTTTGCTCTCAGCCGCATTGTGCTTTCAGCCGCATTGTGCTCTCAGCCACATTGTGTTTTAAGCCGCATTGTGCTTTCAGCCGCATTGTGCTTTTAGCCGCATTGTGCTTTTAGCCACATTGTGCTTTCAGCCGCATTGTGCTCTTAGCCGCATTGTGCTTTCAGCCACATTGTGTTTTCAGCCGCATTGTGCTTTCAGCCGCATTGTGCTCTCAGCCGCATTGTGCTCTCAGCCGCATTGTGTTTTCAGCCACATTGTGCTCTCAGCCACATTGTGCTTTCAGCCGCATTGTGCTCTCAGCCGCATTGTGCTCTCAGTCGCATTGTGCTCTCAGTCGCATTGTGCTCTCAGCCGCATTGTGCTCTCAGCCGCATTGTGCTTTCAGCCGCATCGTGCTCTCAGCGGCATTGTGCTCTCAGCGATGCAGGGATGTCCAGAAACAACATTCTTCAACTTTTCTCCAAAATTTATGCTTCAATTTAGCTGGTATTTAGGTTAATGTCAGAGAATAATATTTCTAACTTTTTGAGTATCTCAGGCATGATCAAACATTAAAAAAAAAAAAAAAAATCAAAGTCAGTCATAAAATATATCCAATTTGCTCTCAACAGAACATTTGATTCATTTCAAAAAATTCTGCTTTTCTGCTTTATGTTGGAAATCATTACTTCTGAGATTTTCAACATTTTGGTTATAACCTGTTTAAATCTGGTTATAAAAGAAGGTTTTTTTCGCTAAATTATGTTTTGAAAAACTGTATTTATTATTTATTTTTGCTTTCCTCATTTTCTGCATTTAAAAAGTTTTTACCTTTCAAAAAGTCCATTAGTAACTAATATATTAAAAAAAAAAATTTATTAACTTATAGGGCATCTATTGACCTATTTTGTTACCTGCCGTAAACTATTTTGTGTAGGGATTCTGTGCCAAAATGAGATTTCTGATTTTCCTGAATAAGGTATGCCCAAATTCCACTTGAATTTTTTTATTATGTCAGAAATTTGTTTTTGAAACTTTTGACGTGTTGTTTATCTTGAAAATTTTATCAAACAGACTACTTAGGCTCCTAAATAGGTGAAATTTGGTCCAAAAATTAAATTAAAATAAATTTTTATCAAAAATCATTGTTCAAATTCACCTAAAATTTTTTTTCATCATTCTTATTTTGGCCCGTCAGTAGTTTAGAAGATTTTATTGGGCACAAACCCCTAAACAGTCCAATTTTATTTCAAAATAACTTAAATGGCAATCTCTTAAATTAACCGACTCCAAAGAATGTCAAATTTTTTTCTGCTTTTAAATTAACTTCATTAATATCTAATTCTGTTGAAGTTTTGTTTCACATCATAATATTTTATAATAAATTTCTTATTTTTAGACTAAGGCAAAAGTTTGCACCTGTAAAATTAGTTGTTGTTTTGTATTTGCCTTTATTTAGGTGGAGATTTCGTTTAGCAATATAAAGTATTATTTATGGGAGTTCAAAAATGAAAGTTTTAAATTTTTAAAACTTACTGACAAATATATATTAATAGCCTATGGTTAGCCTCATAACCAGTTTTTTTTAAGAAAAGGATTAAATCCATTCGATATGTAGCAGCATTTGCAATAAGAGGATCTTTAAAGAGAATATTTTGTATAAAATGGGGCTATAATTTATTTTTTAAATTTATATAAAAATTTATATATATTTTTTTAAATTATTGCTAATTAAAGGAGATTTTTTGGACCTATATAACTATTTTACCTCAAATTCAACATATTTTCCAGTTTTGTTTTTCCAAATTTTTGTGAAAGCTTGGAAAAAGTTAAAACCTAGCCTGAAAGATTTTTTTATGTTTTTTGTAAGTTGCTGTTTCGTTGTAGATAAATAAAAAAGTTATATGAGAACTTTGCAATTCTCTTTTTGGGAATTGTGGGTATCATGTAAATCTCTTCTTGTGGATTTGGGTACCAGGCAAAATTTTGGGTACCATGCATATCTTCATTGGGTATTCTCAGCATCATGCATATCTCTTCTTGGGGAATCTGGGTAACATGCAAATCTCTGAACTGAAAATCGCATCTTTTTCTTTTCATTAAAAATTGTTGATTTGTTATTTTTCTAAAAATTAAAAATTATTTAATACTAATTTTTGGAACTTTGCATGAAATTGGGTAATAATTGGTAATTCGAAAATATAATTTAAATTTGGTATATTATTTTCATTTTTGTAGATTACCTCCATGAATTATGACTAAGAAAATTTATATAAACTAGTTAGTTAAAATGGGAAAACCAAGTTGAAGTTTATGTCTTTCATTCCTTTATAATTAATTGGAGAATTTGATTTGAAATTTTTATACTTAGACTTGTTTAGGTGTTTAGAGTAAGCTACCTCAAATGTTTTTTTCCATAAAATAATTTGAACTTTTTTTATGTAGAAAAAAGAAATGAAGGCAAAGCAATTTTTTTTGAAAAAAATTGGCAAAGGTATGTGGGTTAAAAGAAAATGGTTTTTTGTTTACAGGTTGCTTTTAAACAAGTTCAAAATTCTGAATTTCCTACTGTGGAAGCATTCATGAAGAAATATAAAGTGAGTGATATCAACTATTTTAACTATTTTATGATTTTTATTATACAATTTAAATATATA
>JAUZNK010064053.1:0-14629 GCA_035046665.1 Euphysa ruthae
TACATACATACATACATACATACATACATATCAGCAAAAAAATTAAATCTTTTTTTAGTAACAAATCATGCCGAGGAAAGACAGATCGGACTCAGAGGGCCCAAGATGCTAGTATTTTATAATTCTCTAATGATTTCCTATATGGTTAGGGTTTATTGGTAAAAAAAATGAAGGAAGTTGACAATGAATAAGTCATAATTGTTCATTGATAAATAGCTACAGCATTGCTGTACATGTTATGTGAGAAGACTAGAAAATTGCACTAAATGTCTTTTTTATTGAACAAAGTTTGTTTCCCCAAGGGGTTTGTTGATAGGAAAGACTTCTGGGTAGTAAAATCAACTTGGTCCAATACAAAACCACATATAGAGCCTGTGTCCGACCCCTAATATTAGGGTTTTGCTGAATTGATCTGTTACCTTTCACATTGTCACAGGCTTATGGTAATCTTTTTTATGTAGTGAGGGTATGACTTTATTTTGCTTCTGATATGTAGCTTCCTCTGTAAAGAGAGTACTGTCATGTTGGGAGTGAAATAATTCTCTGGGTGATATTTTTTTTTTGTGGTGTTGATATTTTCTCTGGATCTATGTGTGCCTAAAGCCTGTGTAGATGTGGGGGCATTCAAAACAGGTACAATAAGGTAATTGAACGAGGTAAAACTGATTTTTACAAATGTGAAAAATAAAGAAGATAGAGTTTTAACCCTTATTCGAAAAAAGTCATCTCTGTTAATTTGCTGCATTTGGCAATGTAATTTAGTGCCATTGCACACACTCTCACCTTTGCCCCTGTCCTTTTTGGCTTATATAATTTCAGCCAACTTTTTGGATTTTAAATGAAAAGAATCTAACCTTTTTTTTTCTATTAAACTCCCTGGATTGTTCCGACCCTCCTCAGAAAGTTTCAAACTCTTAACCCTTCCCAGTACATAGGAGTAATGGAACAAACATACAGACAGAAACTTTGTTTTAGATATATAGATAACAGTTTTAATTATTTAAGCCATCTGACAAATTAGCCAGTTTTTTAGCAGGTACTCATAAAAACCTGCAACTCATACACTCGATCTGAATCTTTCTCCTTTTTTTAAGTATTAAAAAAAAAAATCCAGTAACCTATATATGCACTTTTCAAAATAAAATATGAACACATATTGTTGGTTGCCCACCGACCCAGTAGATGTAAGAAAACGAGCTAATTTTGAAACGTGAGATAAAGACAGTTACCGGAAACTTTTCAGTAAAATCATTATTTCTTTTATTTTCCAAATAAAACATTTGAATTTTGAAAGTGTAGCCTATTTCTAGACCAGTTTTTCAGTTTTTACTCTCAATCAATATTAATTAATATTAATATTTTATGTTATTTAGTTTTGGTATTGCCTATATTATTCAATGCATGGTTTCCAAGGTTATTTGAAAGTTTTTATACAAATGCTATAGTTAAAGAAGTTAGGAAGAATAACCTGGTAATCAGGATATCACGGCAAATGAAACTAGTTTTCTGATTTATGCTTCTTTAACTTTGAGCCGTTTCCCTCCGTTTCTCACTCATTTCCCTCTCATTTCTCACCCGATTCCCCTCGTTTCTGGGTTTTTTCCCATCTACTTCCCACTGTTTCCTGTTTTAGATTCTATATAGCAGAATATAATAGATAGGCTAATAAAAAAAATACATACCGTGGAAAAGAAAAATTTCCCCAATTATTCTCTGAGCTTGGTCATTTTTTTGTTTTAAATATAAAAATCTTTTCTGGTTTTCTTAACTTCTCAAAGATTTATGTCAAGTTGTAGGCTTTGTAGGAAATACTATTATTAACAAAAGCACGAAAAAAATTGGCAAAATTACGGGTTGTAATCATTGAATTAACTCATTTAAACACTTATTACACGTACTATAAGATCAACAAGAAATTTTTAAACAGATTTTAAATATCAAATCATTTGTTATAATTTTTATAATAATAACATATATACCTCTGTGTCAGTGCTTTCCACCTTTTTGTCTAAAAATAAAAATCCAAAAAAATTTTTAGGAACTATTGTAATCCATGTAACAATTCTAATAGAAAAATGATTGTGGTATGTGAGATAGGAATGGAGCAAACTTCTAGACAATAAAATCTAACTAAGAAATCAGAAGTCAATAAAATCCCTTGCCAACAAGTTTTGTAGTCATTTTTCAAATGCAGCAAATAATCTAAAGAAAAGATATCTTGCGTTTAAAGATATTGCATGGACAAAGCTTTACTTGTGCTCGGTTCAAACTACAACATGTTTCTAAAAAGTTTATTTTGACTCAATACAGACAAATAGAACTCAAAAAGCTAAAGGACCAGACAACCATTCTTCTACATCTTGGAAAGAAAATGCTGGCATTTTATCTTTTGCTGCTTCTTTAATTGTGACTTGATTGTTAATTGTTGCAAGCAACTTTGGGTAAATGTTTTTCTTTGCTTGTTGAATGTGCAGTTTACCACATGTAAAACATCCTTTTACATAAAATTCAGGTATTAATTGCCATTTGTTGATAAACATTATAATAATTGGACCCCCAGCAAGGTATATTAACCCTGCTTTTTGGGCCATGGCTGCCTTTCACCATCGAAAAATTTTTAAGAAAAACAGTTATTATACTGAAACTCACAGTACCTTCCTAACTTTTATTTGGGATTGTTTTGATGAAAAATTTATTTTGTCACTAACCACCATTTTGAATTATGATATCATTTGTGAAATTTTTTTTTTTTTTAATTTTACATTCACTTAGTGTATAAATGTAACAGCTGCCTACTTTGACTAATTTTATTGTTATTCTCAGTGTTGTAACCTTTTTTGTTGTTGTCAGCACTTTTAGGTCAGCCATGATGACGTCATCAGTTTATTTAGTTGTGCCGTGGCAGTGCTTTTTTTCCAAAGTACACTTGCAGTAAAGACGACATATTTTACTTGCAGAAAAGATGACATTATATTTTATGTTTTTATTAAGTATTTAGGGATAAAAGAACAGGTTCTATAACAATATCTTTAGAATGACATGAAACATCAGTTTTCCAAAAGAAGCGTAAAGACATTAAATTTAGTGATGACACCATTAAATTTTATGATGATGTTATCATTTTTTAAAAGTGACCCACCTTATTTCTTAGGACCTATCAAATTTCAAGTTTAGGGTTAAAAGAACAGGTTTTATAAAGTTATCTTGAGTAGGCTAAAAATTAAAAATATTACACCCCCAGCAAAGGTATATTGAGGTATATATCAGGGACTAGTTTAGCATGTTACAGTGAATAAAAATAAACAAATAAAGCAAAAAATCTGAATAAAAGCAAAATATGTTTTTAGCATACTTCTCCATCAATATTCTAACACCCCTGTGATAAAGTGTTCTAGTGCACAAATACTATGGTGGAGTTGGGCTGTTTACCATGGATTTTCTATATCCTCAATACATAGGCTTACTTTGGGTACCATTAGAAATTTCTCTAGCTCTAAGTGGCAACTGACCCCCTTCCGTGTCGAGTCTAGTTGGTGTGCTTAAATAATTCAAAAACTAAGCTTACTTCGATAAACCGCTTTTGGCACCTTTTCTTCCATCTGTGTTGATAAATGGTAGTGAACTCACTGAATCGATGCAGATTTGTTAGGCCTAATGTTCACAAATAACTTCTCTTAGAATTCTTACACTTAATCCATTGCTGCCATGAAGGTTAGATCTCTATTCCGGGTATCTACAATGCTACCATTCGACCATGTATTGAATATTGCTGCCATTTATATTCAACATTGTTGGTCTTGATTTTTGTTCCCATCATCACTTTCCCATCTCAGAAATGTAGCCGCATTGTCACTTTTCTATAAGTATTTCCATTTACGCTGTTCGGTTATGATGATTTAAAAGGAGTAACTTCTTCACTTAAGAATTTCTGAAGGTTTTCATCTGCACCTCATCCTTTAATGGTACAGATATCTAAACCTAACCAAACTTTTATTCGTCAACCTTTTTTCCACATATTGCTTGCTTTTTGAGCTCTCTGCCTTCTGATTGCTTTCCTTCAAATTGTGATCTCCAATCCTTAAAGTCTAATCTCAACCAAATCTCTCTCCATTTTTGTAAGATCTGCTTTATCTTTATCTCTTGTTTTGGCTTTGTGGACTTGCAGAAAGCCACTGATTAAAAAAAATCTACTTTTTAAAGAAAAAAAGAGCAAAACAAAATTATTGGAATGCAAAAACATCTAAAACAAAATACACTAAACTACTAATATCATACATTTGAGATATCACACCTTTGTTGCAAATTTATGATAAAAAATAACATTAATAAAATGCAACATCAATCAAACCTAATTTATCAGATTGAATATCCTGAAGAGGAACGTAATAAAAACTTACATTGGGGAAGTCAAACAGATACTAAAAAAAATGGGTTAATGACCAGAGCAATCTAAAAGTAATACAACTGCTCTAAAACATTCAGAAGAAAAACATAAGCCATTTTCATTTATAGGTTTTAAAATATTATATTATTAATATTATTGAAAATGTTTTTAATGAAGGACTTTTTTTTTTTATGTGATAAGGTTAGGTGGATTTGAAAAAAAAAATTTGAACACAACTAAAAATAATGTTGCTAATAAAATTTTTATTAGCAAATAGAATTTAAGGGACTTTTTGATAAGCAGCAATTACAATTACAGCCAGATTTTATACTAATAACTTGTTTTACCAGTTACCAAAATCTTACATCAAAACTAGACTAATGTTGAACTTATTTTGCCTGCTAATGTTAAGCAAAGTAGTTATGTGAGAAAACTTTGAAAAAAGTGTATTGGTGCTTTACTAACGTTTAACTGGAAAATAACACATTCATATTAGCAAAAAAAATTCATTTTCATAGGGGAATTTTATTTAATTTATATCAGTCTTGATTTTTGTTCAATAACTGATTTTTACAAAAAATGATTCCTAATTCCCAACTTCTCTTGGACATGGACATGTTTTTAGAAATATTTTTAAAAGGTAATACAGTTTTGAAAATAGATCAATAATTTTGAAATTATTTTTGCGTTCTCTTTCATTTCCCAGACATCGCCTGAGAAAGGTTTTTCAAATAGTCTTTGTAATCAAGATGGCTTATGGCTAGCTTATCTTACTTTAAACTCACACTGTTAATTCAATAAAAGCTGTGTCTGATTTACTGGGAATTAAGAAGAAGACAATACATTTATAAATTAAGTAAGTTGTTCCACAGTCCATCGTACAACATCCTTTTTGTCTAAAATTGTAATATAAATGCAGTTTCTCAAATTTTGAAGTCAGCTTTTTGTTGTGACTTCAAAAAATTACTTGAATAATCGCATCAGCGTGAAACTTTGTCTTTTAATTTCATAGTCATTAAACATTAAACAAATTAAATTAGTCCTTAAACAATTCATCCCATCAATATTAGGACCACAGACAAAAGCTTGAGGTATCTCAAATAATATCTTCCTTAGAAAAAACATAAACTAAATAATTAAAATAACTTTATATAATCTACATTTTTAAAGGTTATATACTATAAAAAAAAAAAAAAAAGTCAAACATATTTCATATTTTGTTATACCTTACCATTTATAGTGTGCTTGATGTATCCAGCAATATGTGGTGGGAAGACATAGTTTTCAAAGAAACTCTATGAAGAAAAAAAATTCACTTGTTAATCATTACTAAATATATAGAATTTTGAATAAGTGGATATAGGTTCAAGGTCCACACTGCCTCATTCACTGACATGATACATATGAATATATGTTAGCTTCTCTAAATGTTTTCATATTTTTTGTTAAAACAGAACTTTAAGTTAACCCTTTAACAGGCACAACGCACATACATAAAACCATTTCATCAGTGAATATTTTCACCAGGAATAAGATTTTGGTGTTATTGTGTAAGAATGATTAAATTTTTTATTTCTAGTGATTTTTAATCAATATCAATAACTTTACCAAATAAAGAAACAAATTTATTGCAAAATATCAAGGTTTTTTTTTGTTAGTAAAAATATCTGTAAAAACTGAAAACATAAACTTTTGGCAACTTGACTAATTAAACTAATTAATATTTATATAACTAATAAGCATTTGGATAACCATGATTGAGACCAAATAATGCTATCAACTGTAGATCGAATTCCACAATTTTCTGTTTTGTGACACACATGTGACTGTGGTTCTTAGGGGGTATTTTGTTTTTATTAGAGATAAATTAAACACTACCCTTACAATTTTTGACTCAGTGGAGAGTCATGTAGTTAAAGACATTGTTCTTTCAAAAATCTAAGCAAATGGATTACCTCAACTCACACAAGTTATAATTTTTGTCCATGAAGTTATAAGATTATATTTTTATCATCATGAATTTTCTTTCATAGGGCCATCATGGTGCTAAACAGCATATGAAAAGCAAACCAATTCAATGGGGTTTTGATTGGTGGCTTCATTATACAAGTGAAACAGGTTATTGCTACGAGTTGGATCTTTACCAGGGCTCAAAATACTCCATAAGTGAAGGTCTCGGCGAGTCAGTTGTCACAAAATTCACAGAAACTTTCAAAGGGAGTATTTTGAGGTATATTTTGACAACTTCTTCACAAATTCATACGTCATCGACAAACACTTTGAAAATAGTATCTATGGAACAGGTACTGTAAGAGCCAACTGCCGGAATATACCAACCATGTTGTCAGAAAAAGAGATATCTACTGTGAGAAGCACCACTGATATAAAGTTTAGCGACACTGTTTGTGTTATCAAGTGGCATGGTAATCAACTGGCGACACTTTTGAGCGTGAATGTTGAAGGAGTGGTTAATATTGCAACAGAACTGAGACAGTAAAATGTTACAACTGGGATGGAAAGTGTAGATTTACATGACCAACAAGTCTCTGCCTATAAGGTTGATAGGAGAGCTCAATCCGGATTCTACATCAAGCTATTTTTCAACTTGATGGATATGGCAATGGTTAATGCTTACATAATTTATGCAAAGCTGTTCCCATCACCAATGTCAATGAAGGATTTCAAAATCTCAGTGGCTCAGAGAATGATAAGCAGTTTCTCCTGTCAAATTCAAAGTTTTCCAATGAACAGGCCTCTTGAGGCCCCTGGCTACTTCAAATAATGCTACTAGCTCTACAATGTTTAGAAAACAAAAAAATGGTAAATCTAATCAAAAACATGAGTATAAAACTACACCTCCGAAAAAAAACCATCCCTAAATTACTTTTATGAAAATTACCCTTACAGTAACTGCCACAGTCACATATGTATCACATGGAATTCTAGGAAATCGACATATGCAAAGACAAAAATTGTTTTTACTAGTGTTCGATTAGGTCTGCTACACTGAAATATATGAAAATCATGCAAAAATACCCTATGGGGTGTAAAGGGTTAAATTCACATAAACTCTTTGCATAGTTTACAACTTAAATTATATTAACTTCAAAATCAACATCTAAACAGATACCCGATGCCATGAAATAATTGAAACACGAGAAAATGGCTAGATAATTCATCAATAGCTATTTTTAAAATAATTAAGGATATTTATAAAGCAAATTCTTTGAGATTCATAATGATTCTTATTCATAAAATCTTACTACCTTGAACACAGTTACACCTTTTTTCCCAGTAACCCTTTCTGCAGCCGTTGATAAAGCATGTGCAGATGAGAGACTATTAAACCAATTTTGAACAGCAGGAAAATTAGACATTGAATCTAAAAAAAAAAGGAGTTTATTAGAGGTCTAGGATTTCAAAAGATTTATTTGCTACTTCTACAGGAATACTTTTTTACTAACTGGTAATCTGGATTAGAAATCTCCTTTTTAGCTTATATTTCCTAGGTGAAACATTTACATTAGTTTAGTTATGACAAAAATAGCGTGTTAGTTTGTACCGTAGATACCAATTCTTATTTGATAGTCCACCTGCCAGAATTTGCAAATAAAATTTATTTAGGAATTTATTAAACACAACCAGCCAAATGCTATTATAGTTGGAATTTTTTGCTAACGAATAAATTATCTTTGAATTAAAACATACCTTAATTTTGTTCATAAGTTTGGCCAGGTTTCAGTAAAAAAAAAATCACTATATACAGCTAAACAAACATGAATAGTATACAACTTAAATTGTTGTTACCTTGAACATTCTTATCTAACATAACACCGTAAAGAGAAGACCATACAATGACATCTGCTGCAGTAACATGAAGCTGAAAAGAAAAACAGTTATGATTTAAGAAACAGCAAAACTGACAATCCAAATTTTTGCATTTGATGCTTAAATGGAAAAATCGATAAAATTTGCATACAGAACCCATCATTGACATCCATCATCAATCATCATCATAAAAGTTTTCGCAGCAAAAATTTCAAGGAAACTCAACGTTACTGCAAATCTTAACACTCCAGCATATGTATTTGGCAGGCGTAATTATTTACTGAAGAGATGAAGCAAATGTTTTACAACAACTGCATGCCCTTGCTAATAATATTAACAAATTACCTGGAAATTAACACTAGGTATTTTTACTGTAAATACACACGTTAGAAGACTTGTCACATAGGACAGATGACCACCGCCTAGCTGAGTGAGCAGTCTATGTCAGATACTAAATATGTACTTAGTAATCTATAACTGACATAAAACTCAATGTCAAAAGGATGGGCAGCGAAGCATAACTATGTTTTATGAATTAAATCCAAAAGTGCAAAGGTTACTTACACCTAAAAGATATGGATTTCCAGCAAGTATTGAACCCACAGAAGCAAACATACTATTCATAACAGAAACGCAGCATTTTTTCCCTTGTGCCAATGAAGATAACAGTGGAACTACATTTGGCTAAAATTATAAATAAATAGAACTATTTATCCATCACATATTTAGCTAGTATTAATTGATTGTAAAATATGAAAAATAAAGGTGTCTTTATTTCACAACATAAAACCAATACAATTACATATTTCTATTGGCTAAAATAAGAATAAAATAAATTAAGAGTGCTCAAAAAGATTTTTAGAAACATAGTGCTTGTACAGGATAAAAATTTGTTTCAATTTTTGGTATAGTTTTTAAATTTTAACGTAATTCATAAAAAGGTTGGTTTATTTTTCATGCTAGATAACAATAACAATTATTTAAAATACATTTTAAACTGGTTTTTACAGTTCTATTTTCCGCATACTAAACGTTTAATTTGCTTTATTTTATTTAATGCTCAAATATTTCAGATAGTAGCCATGAACTACAGCTTCAAAATATTCATCATCTATCACAACTCTCACCCCATATATTTTTAATATCCTACAGTAAATTGTTCTATAACTTTCATAAAAGCATGGAGGTTGTGATGGGACTAATTTTGTAATTAATTCCTGATAGAAATAGTAAACCTGCTGATAAGCTCAAAAATCTTTCTACTAACCTCTTTTATCAGTATATTTCCCTTTTTATTTCTAAGAATTGAAGTATAATTCCACAATTTTTATCCTGACTATCAGAAAAACATTCAGGAATATACTGTTACGATTATACACTCTTACTGTTACAGAAACTTGTTTTTAGCCTTCTTTGTAATTCAATTTTATTATTTGAAATACAATTTAGCCAAAATATTAAAAATATGCAGATTAAGGCTATTATATTAACGATATTTGGTCCACAGTACTTTTTTACAATTTTTATTTCTAAATAAATTCCTGAAATCATTAAAAATCACAAAAATGCCCGGAAATCCAGAAATATCCAGAATACTTTTATCCTTGATATATAAATATAATTTATTAAAAAAAAAATTTTTTTATTATATGGGGGTGGTTATGAAATTCTTCTTCAGAATCATACCTGTAGTTTTGATGATTCCCATTCCACGATCTCATCATGCTTTGATTTTGAGAATTCTTTCTTCTCAGCTGACATTTCATATAAATAGCTAAAAAAGTTACATAACTTAAAGTGGCTGCACTTGATCTACTTGAATGTGACAAAAGTGTCAGTATTCACAATAGATGACTAAAAACCTTAAAATGTGAAATATATAAGACATCTCTAAATTCCAGTTTTATAACTAAAAATTAAAAAAAAACAAACTATTGGTAATACAACCCTCTAATACCATAACCTATTTTATTTTATGTAGTAAAATTCCTGGCAGTGACAAGGATTCCCTTCGCTGCAGGTTTTCCACAACAAACTTTATCATCAGTAAATCATTGCTGCAGCGACCTATGGTAAGTTGTGCTTTTTAAATTCTCTATTATTTACCAAGTAATTTTACTTTCTATCTCAGCCTTGTAAACTACATTAATCCCAAGGTATTAGTTTGATACTGGACAGCTATCCCTTGTCCTACAGTTGAACTCCTATGAATAGATAGTGTAGGTTGAAGTATTTTTTTTGTGGCAAAATTATGGTGTCAATATTTTTTTTACAACTATAACTTATTCAATGTAATTTTTGTTAACACTTTCTCACTGCTACTTCTTCTTCGTCTTTCAAAGTTTCTTCTGCGCAAGTTATTTTATAATCAAACCAACTCTTTTTTAATGCATCTGAGTATGCTTTAATAGAACTTATAAATATTTCTTTGCGAGATTAAAGGTTTATATGTCAATATCAATAAGTTAGCAGATTCCATAACCCACATGAAATAAAACCCTTTTTCTTAGAATTACCTAATTTACCCTAAAACATTATAAATATCTGGTTAGCATCCGACAGGGTCAAGCTTGCCTCATTGGGAGGAAGACATCTTAGCCTTGGGTGGCAATCTTCCTAGAGTTGGTGTCTCAATAAAGCCACCAATAATTGTCTTCAGGGGTAGGTAGAGTATACCACCCAGTCTTTTACCCCTTTTTGCCTACATTGGTATGGATGCAGTGATGCCTGCATCGCCATATCTGTTCTAGGGCGACAACTACTGGTCTTTCTACTATTTTAGTTTGTCTTTAATTATTTAATTATTATTTAATTATTTTTGATTACAAAAACAAAAACGCTCTTACCAAAGACAGGTCCATAAACATCTGACCACTCAATCTATTGGATCACGAGACTTCAGGAATATCTAAAGGAGTTTTTTCAAATAAAGGTAAGTTGTAATCCCTCCACTCTTCAATGGACCTGAGGTCTCTACTTTTTGCTAACCCAATAAAACAGTAACGCCACTCTTGATGATTCTGAACACAAATTTCCTGACTACCCATCATGGACTGACACCAATTTGACACATCACAAAACAACCAAAATGGTTGAAAATATTATCGCTGCTCTTGATCCTTCTTAAACTACTGGATATGATGAAATCCCTGTAACTATGCTACAATAGTGCTCTCCAGAATTGTAATTATTGCTAATATTATTATTATCATTTTTATTATTATTAAAATGAATGTTTCCACAGGATATAAACATTTCAATATTATATAAAATTGTTATCAATGTGTGTCCTGCACAGAAATTAGTAAAAAGTTCACAATATAAATTAAAGATAAAAATTATTTAACATGTTCTTTTAAAAAGTTTCTCTAAAATTATGATAATTTTCTGCAGATGTTATTGCAATTAGATCATTGTGAATCTTTGCACCTGAGAAGTAAATCAATTTTTACCAAATTCAAGCTTTACTCTAGGTAGTTTTATAAGCAGATTGCTACTTCTTGTTTGAACTTTACTGGCATTGATTTTAAAGTAGTTCTTCTCGATGACTTTGCGTACAACAGTAAGTACACGTGTTACGCTTTACCCAAAGTTCTATTAATAGTACTTTAAACTCTAGCGTCACACAATGATTCTGTTAGCAATTTTTCAATTGATTTTAATAAATTTTGTTGTGTCATTGTCATTTACAGAAGTACAAAGCTGCTAGAAGCTGTTAGAAGTACCAGTATTATCATGGTATAAATTTTAAAGCTGGCTGATTGAGTTAGATAGCGTATCATTTGATAAAATAATTCCAATGGTTTTGTTTTTGAAAGTCTTCGACTGGTTCGAAACATTAATGAATCTGTTTTACCTTTGCTAAGATTAATAATTAAGTCATTGAGATTAAAATAATCAGATACTAGTTTTAAATCTTCAATCAAATGATTTTCAGTAACTGCAAAACATTTATCAGCAAAGAAAATCACGGTATCATCAGCGTATCTTATCACAGTACTGTGTTTAAGATGTTTCTTAAGATTGTCAAAGAAAATTATTAAAAGAGGTGGACCAAGTATAGAACCTTGCGGCACTCCCAATACACATGGTTGAAAGTTTTTTGTTTGATTCAACTAATTGATCTCTATTGAAAACATAATTGGTAAACCAATCAAACTCTTCGAGCATAACTCCTAACGATGACAACTTTTATTAAATCAAAAGTAATATCAAGAAAATCCACTGCTTTTAAATTTGCTTCTATTGTAATATTAAGACCTAAGACTTTGAAAACTTTGATACCCTTTTATCTGAGCCGACCTGTTATTTATGTTTATTTTTGTTTTTTAAAACTGCCAATCCATTATCTCTATATAAACATGTAAAACTTTTGCTCATAAATTTGCTCAATTCATTCAATACAAATGACCTAACCAATTCCCAAAGTTCTGCTCCAAAGTAATACCCCATTAGTAAATCAAGTCTTCATCACCTTGTTATTTTACCCACCCTTCATTTTCGGAAACAAAAAATCCATGTGCTAAAAATCCCCAATTTTCACTTAATGAAAAACTAATAATGGGTAAACATTTTTAACATTAATAAAAACACTTCAGTTAAACTCCCTTAAAAAGAAACCATTACAGAAAGCAACTACACACACACAATTTTAACTGCACCAATCCTCCATCAACAAACTTTCGATGCAACAGATCAAGAAACATAATATGACCCAACCTTATCTTTAACCGAAACGTCAAAACTATTATTGGAGAGAAATTCCTTAAACTCATAAGAAAAAATCTCCATATGACAATAAATTATACCCTATATTTAATAAAAACATTACAAAACTAAGTTACTCCTGAACATGAGCTAAATAATAAAGAACCACAAAAACTGACTTCTTTACCCCAAACCACAACAAGAAAACCAATGCAGCTGTCACAACAAAAAAATCTATCTCCTTCCCTAAAAATATCTTACCAAATATATTGTATACAAAGCACAAATGGTACACCACAATGACCCTTTAAACAACGATACACAAACCACAAAAAATCTTTTTTCCATGAACGCTACAAAAATGAAACTGAACTATCTAAATACGTCAGGCTATAAAACAATCAAAAACTCTTACCAATTATCCTAGTGCATCAAACAACGACTCTACCCCTGGACAATTTATATAACAGCTTAAAACAAAAGAAATGAATTGTTAGGTAAATGCAGGCACAAAAAAGTTTAAAATAACAACCATACTTTTAAGTTTTTGCACCTGCAATCAAAATAGGCTTGGAGCAAATATGGTTTAATCTCAAGAGCTCGACAAAAAGAAATATAATTTTTGAATAATAAGCAGGACACAACGAAGCTTCCAAATACTAATGTGCATCTGTTCGCTTAATGTATAAATCTATAACCAAGACAATCCCGACTTCAACATTCAAGAAATTAATATGTTCTGTTGAGTATTCGGAAGTAAATTTTATAGTTAGATGAAAGCCACCAAGAAGCTTTATAAAAGATTTAAATTTTCCTTCCCTTTTTTGCCAAAAAATATATATATTTTATATATGATGTATATAAAATAACAATATACTAACATGGTACAATTGGTAAAATATAAAACTTGCAAAAAACAATTTGTTGGTAGCATATGTACTAAATTTCAGTTTAGATATAACAATTATCTAGCTTGTTTACAGAAGCACGACTTAAAGAAGTTTGTTTTAAATGTCATTTCACAATCATTTTAGGCAAGCTAACCACAATGGTGTGAAGGACTGGGAAATTAGGCTTATAAAGTGGGTAGGTGACCTCACTACTTTACATAAACGAGTCATGCTGGCAATATAAGCTTAATTTGTTTATCCCATAGAGACGTGACATTTGATTATGGGTAAATTTGTCTCCTTTACCTTATTCCAGAATGAAGGGTGCACTTGAAAAGATTCATCTTCTGCTCACACTAGATCAGAAACATAAAATACTTTCAAAAAAGTTCATATAGTTGGGATTAAAAAAGTAAAAGCCTCAAAGACCTACTTGTACGAGCCAAGATTCCTATGCAGAATGCTGTTGAGGAATGTAAAGGGTGCGGGAGGGAACATTGTTGTGTTTGTAGGTCTGCAGTGAGCAGCAGCATTTTCCAAGAAAAAGAAGGTAAATATACCCATAAAATTTTTGGCTGAACTCTCACATGTAATTATACTAATACATAGTATATTTATAATGTTGAACCACTATTGCAATACTATTATACTATTAGTATATTGTATATACAAATTTCAGATTATTATTGGTGGAAAACATGTTCAAGAATGCTGTAGGTAATAAGCAATGAGTGTTGAAATATTTTATATTGGCTATTTTAAACTTTTCTAAATACATACAGTATGCGTGTGTGTTTCTATATATATACATATATATATA
>JAUZNK010064064.1:0-14628 GCA_035046665.1 Euphysa ruthae
AAATACTATATTCCAAAGCAGAGAAGTAAAAAAAATCAGATAAAAATTTATCAAAACTTTAATTTTTTTTTTTTTGTTTTTGAGTGAATTATACTCGAAGGGACTTATAAGTCCCACCACAACTTATATATAAGCAAAAATATAACATAATGTAATAAATACTTATCAAAACGATCCAAAAAGGTTTTTACCATAACAAGCAACACCAAAAAAAATTCCCAATGCACAAGTATGTGAAAATTTAATGATAAACAACTTTGAATTTTTACGAAAAATTCCTGTGTCTGTTTCCTTTAGGAGACATTTTGTAAATAAAATTGTGTGGTTTTCAGTAATGACCTAACCATATTTTTTGCAAGTTAGATACTAGAAGGCATACTTTAAAATCCCGTCATTATATATCAGCAAATTATCATTCTCACAGTTAAATATCATCGAAAACTTTCAGTAGGACTAATAAGTCCCGTCGGTAAACAAAGGGATAAGGAGTTAGGGATTCATGCTGCTTTGTAAGATTCAACGATTAGTTTCACTAAATGAATTCAAATGGATTTAACTGGAGCAAACATATACTCTCTTTAATTTTCTTTTTACAGAGTACATCTTTCGAGATCTTTGAGTTCTCGAAATACGTAAAATTTTCACGGTTATAGTCATTTTTCATTTTCTATCTTTATGGGAAAAGCGTATAATTACAGTTGAGAATAATTTGTTCGCCTTAAATTTTTCACCAATATCTTTATTTTATGTTGATTTAGTTATTCCAGGCACATTTGATTTTTAGAACTGAGCCAGGGGAGCAGCCTTCAGAAACTTTAAAAAGAGACGGAGAGAAGAAGTTTTCAACAAAATCATATTTGCGCAATTTAAAAGAATTATTAAAAAAAAGTTATATGAACGAAAATAGTGGTCTTTTATTAAATTATGGTCATCCATTTGTCCGTAATCTATCTTTCAAACGATATCGTTCTTTCATTGATCGTGTTGTAAAGATATTAAAAGCAAAATATACTGGTAAACCTGTTTGGAGAACAATGTCAGTAGGATGGAGAGACTCAACCGATCCAGAAGATCGTTTTAATAACCATCAGGTAGTTATTTATTTTAGGCCTTTATTTTTCTGGGTATTTAGAACTGATAAATTTTAATGAAAGTCCCAAGTTTCCATGACTCAACTTAAAATGTCAAAAGAAGGTCTATTGTGTAGAGTGACATTTTATAGGTAAAATATAGACCTTAATACTACGAAGCACGTTTAAATTGAAGCAAATTTTAAATTTATGCAAAACGACATTTGTGTATGAAGCTTACCATAAAAGATATATTTAGAACAAATTGCGAGATTTTGGTCAAAAATCATGTGTTTAAATTAACTTTAGAGGTCAATTTTTTGTTGAAACCAACCATAGAGTCTAATGAGGTGATAAGTGATAGGATAATTTAAATGCTTCTTGCTTTGCAAAGAATTATTTATTAATCTCAATAAATCTTAATTCTAAAGGAATCATCGCTTCATTTTCATTTAACAATATTTGCTTTGCTGCAGCCTGCTAAAAAGAACCACCCATCCAACCAACTAATGCTCCCTCCCACCACCTTCTCATTGTCTATATAAAAAGGAGCACTAGCAAAAGGGAAGGAGAGAGGGAAGAGAGTGGACACTTAATGGTGGAGGGTGCTTAATTATTTTTACTATATATTTAGATAAAAATTTGTAAATATTCTGAACTCGCAATCTTTCTAAATGATTAGGGCTAAACATGTTTAAAGCAAAAATTTTCAACAAATACATGGTTTTATGTTTTAAATTTATATTTTTTTCTATAATTTAGCGCATTAAACTGTTTAATGCCTACTCCACGTCTGCAATGTGTAATGCCGGTATACCAGTATTAGATGTATTCCAGATGTCGGAATCAGCTCCCCCAAATGACCCACAGGCGCTTGTAAAAAACATTAAACTTATCATTTCCAAATATTTTAAACAACATACAGTAAGGCGCTGTGAGAGAAAACACATGAGCAAACCAGAGACTTCCACTGAATTGCCCAGTATTAAAACAGTTGGTTATAATACCACAATAGACTCAAATTCTAATTTTAAAATCAACAAACCGGATATTGATACAGTGGCTTCGCTTTTTAAAACTTTTTAGTAGATGTGTCTTCAATTTATTTCATATTGTAAGTATAAGCACACATATATACAATACACTTAATATGTACGACAATACATATATTTTTGATAAATGTTTATTATCTATGTTTTATAAAATAACGAAGTTTTTTTTCGGTTTACCAGAAAAATATCGAGAAAATATTTTTTGTTTTGTTTAAGGTAAATCCAATGAAGTTTAATAAATGAGGTGGTTTATGAAATGCTTACAATTCTTTTTAAGAGCCTTGTTTTTTCAAAATAAATAACCTTGATACCCCTGTAAAAAGTGAATTTTTAAATTTGGAAATATACTATAAAATAAAACAACTCGGTTAAAAGTTAGGGATGTAAGTTTTTATGAAATGTAATTTTTAGTTTTATCTATCGTTGTATTAATTTGATTATGAATTTCTATTAAGCGCCCTGTTGCGAGTTGGAGGTGCTTATTGGAAGACGCGCTTATAAAATAATTTGGTTTTTAGGGGGTGCGTATTAGACGAAGAAATAGGAATTTTAAAAAGTATTTCTAAAAATATCAGGAGGTCGCAATAAATTTTTTTTAAATATTTACTTAAGCACCTTTTCCTACCTGATGTAATGGCAAGTTTAGATTTAGCTGAATTATGAAGCAGTTTTATTTTTACTTATTTGAAAAAAAAAATTTTTAAATAAACTAAAAAAAAAAAAAAAAATGTATAACTACTCAGAGAATTTTTTTAGGAAATTAACTTCTAGCTTTTCTTAAAAACAATAATTGATTTTCTAAAAAATTTTGTTACCGAAAATTATTAATTTTTCTACTAATTTCATAACTGCTAAAGAATTGATAATAAATAATTATTACCAATTACTTCTCTTTACTTCTTAACTCAATTAAGTCTATAAAGGCTTTTAAATGAGCATGCTCATAATTCGTAAAGTAGAAGCTAAAAATGTTATTCGTATTCCTTCCGTATAATTGAGTTCTTGAAATCTTAAGGCATGCTTTATAGCGGAGCACAGTGAGAACATACAATTGGAAAAAGTAACTGTTCGAGTTTTAGATGTATTTGCTAATATCAATTCAATCAACTTTGCTCCAAAGTCTTCTTCATCTCTCTAATGTTTTCCTACGAAATTATTGTAAGATCGAGTTAAAAAAAAAATGAAACCAGAAACAGATTCAGTAAAATATGACAGGAAAAACCATTAGGTTTGTTATTATTCATTGTTCTCAACCTAAGCCCTCACCCCCGCTTCACTGGTTTTAGAAGTGAATAAGATTTTCCCAAAGATAGTCACTAAAAATTTCCATAACTTGTAAAATTAGTTTTTTAGATTAACCAAGCTCTTTGCCCAGTAGTTGACTATAATGCATGTACCAATGTTTTAAAAGCAGGAAAAAATAGTGCTGAGAAACTTCATCGATAGCAATTTGTTAGCTTAATTACGCTAAGTCAATTCCTACCATCAAAAATACTTAAAAATGAATAGAAAAACTGTAATTTTTATTTTTACTAAGCTCACTGTAAAGCATACTCACTTTCTTTTTTTTTAATTCCCCAAACTGTACCCCAAAAAAAGTTCGTTATAACCTGTTTTTATAATAACCACTCTAGAATAGAATTATCTGCTTTGCTCCTACGACCATTGATAAGCCACAAAAATGAAATTTTGAGCCATTGTAGCTATTTTTCTTCAAAAGAAAAGAAAAATGCAAATTAACAGACAAAATTATTAACACGTTGCAGAATTATTATGTGACTAACTGTATATCCCGCCATGATTTGGCTAATTGGTGCATATAGCATTTAAAAAGAAATCTCAAAAAGTAAAATTTTTGAGGATTCGATTGTTCTATTATTTTAACGTGAGGCCAAGAAATAGTTTTTTTTAAATAATTTATCACAGATATTTTTCTAAACTGTAACATAACTCTATTGTAAAATTTACAAATTCATAGGTTTTGCAAACATCAGCTTTAAATCTCCTTTAAGATAAGTTCAAGGAAGTACTTTCAAGCTGTTAAAAAGACCCTGAAAAATTGAAGGCAATAGCATGAATGGTTTTAAAGTTATGCCTGTTAGACTTTAAAAAAAAACTCCTTTTGCGAAAACCAGGGTTAATAGTTAATAAATAAACAAAAACACTCTTACAAATTAACATTAAAAGCCTACAGCAACAAAATGTCCTTCTTATTGACTTGTTTTGTCCAATGCACCAATTTTGATTCCTCTTGGCTTTTTTCAAGCCAATTTGGTTTGTTCTTTGCTTTTTTATCGACCAACAAAATGCGCTTAAACACAGCTTTCGTAAACCCTTTTTGCAAATATTTACCAGATCGAAGTTTCTAATTTCTTAAAAACTTCTTAGACACCACGACCACCATCAAAAATTAAAAAAAAAGATTACATAGCAATATTTAAAGTTTGCTTCCCCACAAATACATATTTTGGATTTCTTTCTCAATGAGTTGATTTAACGCCTTGTTAGCATTTTGTGTTTCGTCGATCTAATTAGTAGATCATTTGCTCCAAAATTTTTGTGGGGAAATATTGGCCGAATAATTTCAGCAACAGCTAAAGGGATATTAATCCTGGCTTTGTACGTTGTTTTATCCGAAGCTTGATGGTGCTTGCGCTGTGTATCCTCCCTTTCGGGTAATTACTGATGACACAACTCCGGGCTTAGACCTTTACAGCAATAAACAATTGATACTTTACGTTTTTGAATAGTCGTTTTAAAAAAAATCAGCAAATAGGACGATATCATAAAATCAAATTTTTTTTAACATTCTTTGCAATGAAGGTTTAACTCAAAGGGTAAAGTGTTCACTTAGCATGCGATAGGTACGGGAATTCATGCACCGGCCCTCCAAATTTCTTTTTCCTTTTACTTTTAATTTTCCGAAGACAGCAAAATTTTAACAAACCGATGAGCCCTTCTATAATGAATTAGTTCCAAAGACTCTTTGTTGGCACCACGTTAAAATAATCGAATAATGAAATCCTCAAAATTTCTTTTCACTTTTTAAGACCTCTCAGTTAATACTGATGATGCAACTCCGGGTTTTGATTTTCACAGCCATGGTGAATCATAGCTGCAATGCCTTTCTTCATTTCGTACAAGTTTCCTTTATTACTGCGTATACAAATCTCTATCATAATAGCCTTAAAAAAAAGCGTAACGCAAATGCACACCAACGATTGGATAAAATTTTAAAAGTTTTTCATTGGTTAATATCGCCCAAGTAACGTAACGTTGAGTCTATCTGCTGTCTTACCGGAATTTATTTCAAATAATTTTATTATCAAAAGATTTACTTTCAAATTCCACACTTTATTCTTTTCACTTTTAAGATTTCTTTAGCCAAATCTTGGCTGGTATAAAATATTAGTGGTAGTTAGTAACCTCAATAATAATGTCGGAAAAACGTTTACATATAAAAAAAAAAAAACACAAAAGTATCTCAAATTATGCCTCAGCCATGAATCGAACCCGGGGTCTATCGCTTGGAACCCGGGGTCTATCGCTTGGAACCCGGGATCTATCGCTTGAAACCCGGGATCTGTCGCTTGGAAGGCAACAATGCACAACTCTATACCACCGATGCTTGATTAATAAATCGCACACAATATATTTAAAACAACAATAATAAAAGTGTAGTGTTTTCAACGAACTTTTTTTATATATATATATTTGTTCTTATTTAATTCTAAACTCTATTTTAAGGTTGCCACATCCTAAAATATGCACCAATTAACCAAATCTTGGCGGGTAAACAGCTATTCTCTATAATGATAGCCTTAATGACGCACCTGGATTTAAAAAAAGCCAACCAATCGCAATTAGTCAGTCGTAATTATTCGTAATTAGTCGTTAATATTATTTACGTTATGAAGTAGCGATAATGAACATCAATGATTGGATAATTATAACACTGTTAAACATTTTCATTTGCTGATATTACAAACACTCGACATTATATCGCCGAACAAATGCTTTAAATAGGATTCGTTCTGGTTTAAATATTGAAAAGGCCATTATATTGGGGAATTCTTTTATCCTCTCTATATTTAATTATTGTCCCTTAGTTTGGATGTTTTGTAGCAAAACTGCAAACAATCTAATTAACTCTAGCCATAAGAGGGCACTTCGTGTCATCTTAGATCATCCTTTGATTCCACTTGACGACGCACTTAAAATAACAGGCTCCAAATACCTACACATTAGGAACCTCGAATTTCTAATGTACGAGGTATTTAAATCGCTAAACTCTCTCAATCCCAACTTTATGGCTAAAGTTTTTAAAAATAAGGTCACGTCCTATAGCTCTAGGGCTGGTGGTGTCCTGATACCACCTAAAATTGACCACAATATCCAAATTACTAGTTTAAACTCCGTGCTAAATTAGCATGGAACAAAATACATAAGCCGCTTAAAATGTGCGAAAATATCATTACTTTTAAATCTGAAATTAAACATGTTGATATCTACTGCAAATGTAAGATCTGTGCCTAATTATAGATATATTTTCTTTTAACCCTTAATTTATTATATTAATTAGTTTATATACTTTTACAATTGGATTTGATTAGTGTTTTCTACTAAGGTTGTAATTTTTCCAATTTAAAATAAAGATTTTTACTTTACTTTACTTTTATAAGTTTTTGATTGGTCGGTTTTAAATAATGAATAATAAGATAGAACGCATATGGTCTGGTTGGTTGCGGTTATAACAACAGTGATTTTTTTGCTTTTTGTATGTTTAAAAATGAAGAGTTTTATTATTTACCCTGCAGATCTTCTTCATACCATGCTTTCTCTTTCTCCACAAATCATCCCTCCTGCTGCTGCTCCTCTTATATCTCCTACACAAAGTCTTTCATCTCATATTCAAAGTCGAAGGGAATTAAATAGAGTTAGAAATGCTCAATATAGAGCTAGAAGGAGAGAGTAGATACATGCAAATCTCTATAATATTGCACGCCACATTGGAAATGATGGTGCAAGCTACATTCTTCCTAACACTAATTGTCTAGGTCAAATGAACCTGGTATGTAAATTTTGCAATGCTCTTAAATTTAATGCTGAAACTCATTTTAAATTTAAAGTAATTTTAGAACTACTGACACCGTTTCCTCCAGAGCTGTATGATTTAATTACAGGCAATAGCGATGATAGACCTGCGAACGTAAATTTTTAAAACTTCATTTGTAACTACAACGAAACGTTGCATTTGCTTCTTTAGGTGGTAACATTACGCTACGACCAAATTATGGCCCATAATCTTTTAGGGTCTGTGGCATAATTTGTCATCGTGTTAACATCAGAAAATAACACAACGCCAAGTTATGGTCAATTATATATTTATGATACTGATGCAGCTCTAAATTTTAGAATACATCATCCAGGTAATGATAGTAATTATAGATTATTCAAACACTTATGCTACTTCTCCAAAATGTTTTAAATAGAGTCCTTATGTCGCTGCATTTACAAATATGACTGAAGTAGAGGATGAAGAAAATCATAATGTAGCATTAGAAGGAAGAGAATTTTCAATTGTTAAATGGCCTTACTCGAAGGTAACGAGCGTAGTAGATATAATATGCCACGCCATGTGCAGTGATTTTTGTAGATAATGATGGTGCTCCTCCTGTATTGAGAGATACTGTAATTCATCCTTAGGATCCCCCACTTCGAACGATTCAATGAATGTCTGCAAATTTAGATCCTATGTTACATTTTTTATTTTTCAATTGAGGTGATGCATGAACAACTTCTATAAAATGCCGGATATGCTACAACTGTACGAAATCGTACAACTTTACTTCAAATTTATGCTTATAGGTTTTTCAGTTCCAGAATCGTTTAGTCCTACATTTAAAAACGTTTTTAAATTTTTTACATGGTAAAAAATGTTTTCAACAATATACTGTTTATGTATATATCATAGTTGAGGGTCAACGTAGGGATTTTTATGGTATCAATTAAGATAAGCTTCGTATTGAATGATAATTTGTATTACGATATCAACAACCGTGCAAACGAACTTAATCTACCACCAGATCGAGTTGTCATTTTAGCTGGAACATATATAGGTAGCCCTAGATCAATGAAGCAGAATTCAGCTAGTACCTATAATAATACTCTTCGTTCACGTACCCTTTTATCTGGATTTAGACAAAACTAACCAATCGTATTTAGTCGTTAATTTTATTTACATTATGAAGTAGCGATAATGCAATGTCAACGATTGGATAGTTATAACAATTTTAAAGATTTTCGTTTTTTGGTTTTAAACAATGATACTACAATTGTTCTACATTATACGATGTTGATTGGTCGTTTTTCAACAATGAATAATAAGAAATATTATTATTATTATTAATTTTTTTTTATATTCTTTTTGACTTCATGAAGCAGGCAGAATAATAATTTTCTGGTCGAATAGTTTAAATAAAGGGTAAAACACAACCGAAAGACAAGGACTACTCAACTGATTGATTTGAAATAATGTAAGGAACCAAATTCAATATATTTTATACTTTGAAATACATAAATCAATAAACAGTAAATTAATTCACTTCTGTTCCTTTTATTTTTTGTTTAAAGGCAATATTTGTTTATATATGGTTTTTATATAATTTTCTTTATTTAATTACAGACTTCATTTTAAGGTATTACACCCACCATCTTGATTTTAAGGTATTACACCCACCATCTTGAAAAATAGCAAAAAATTCAAAAATTGTTAAAAAATAGGTTTTAATTCGAAAATGTTGGTATAGACCATCTGAATTTCCCCTGAGCAAGTTTGAGACCAAGAAAATAATTGTTTTTTTGGTATATCATAATTTTAGTAGATAAAATATTTAAGGTTCAGTGGATTAATATCAGTGAATTATTGTAAAGTTTCCTAGAGTTTTGATGAGTAGTTACTGTGCGATAACCTCTGAACCTTTTGCTTGTTTTGACTTATTTCGCATAAATTACTCTTTAATTATGCACATCATAATTTTTATTTTTGTTTCTTTGTACTTACTTGAAAATTTCCATCTTTAAATGTATGGTTAAAGTTAGTAAAACACGATGAAATAGGAAGTAATTTTAATTTAGTTTAATGCTTTATTTGTATGAAAATAGTTTTTAGAGAATGACTTGAGCTGTGCTTAACTATAATGACGTTAAATTTTAAACTAGAGTTGTCAGCTTGAGTTGACTTTTAAACTTGAATGAAATAAATGTATTTGAATTATTAAGTTGGCCGTTAACCCAAAAGTTTAAAATTGACTAAAATTTAATCTGATATTGTTATTTTATATCAGTTTTGTACAGCCATTGCTATGGCAATCTTAAAATAGTAGGTGTTTTTTGATTAAAGATAGCGATATTCGATAGATAGTACAATATTTTTATTAATAGTATTATTGTTGTTTTTTGCGTGCCATAATAGACAATGTCGTAATTATACACGGTAAACAAATCTCAACATCGTGATAGAAAATTAGAAAAACTTAACAAAGAAGATATAGCAGATACAACAAAGGCAAGGGACAAAACTTATTATTATTCATTTTACTAATGAAAAATTTTCTCAAACATATCTATAATGAAGATATGTAGAAGTTGCAGAGGTACTAAATAAAGCAAAGACTTAGAATATATGTTTTTGGCTAACTGTAAACGACTATAGCGTTTACATTTACATTGTGTTCCACAAATCTTATTTGTTATCAACGCAACTGGGAAAGTCATCTTCACTTTCATTTATTTTACACCCCATGTTATTATACGTTATTTTTGATGCGATAATACTAATTTTTATATTGTGTATGTTATAGTGCATGAGTGTCGTCAATATTTGGAGAAATGACACTTGTGATAAATACGTCATCAAGTTTTTGTGATACGTTTATTTCTTCAATCTGCATATTCGTCTGTCAGAATAGGTTTTAAGTATTTATTGTCAAAATTGCTGAATGTTCGCACAATCCATGACTTTTCATATCTTTTTTTTTCAGCTCGATCTTCTGGAGAATTACCTGGATCGTTGATATCGATTAAACTAAGTCTTTTGGCTTTAAATTCTTCTTCAACTTCATCTATGCCTGTTTCTAGGCTAATCAGTTTAGCAAATGGAAGTGTTAGACCACCAAATAAAATTACCGACACTAAAACAATCGATAACGTTGCTGTTAACATCATTTGTCGCGGAACAGAAACTGTATTTCGAATGGCTAGAGAAAACGCTATAGCCCCTCTTAGTCCAGAAAATGACATCATGTTTTGATGTTTGCACGTGATCTTTCTTGTACGACCAAGGTTTAACAACAAAGAGAGTGGATAAATATTGAGAATTCTTCCAATATGGGTTGCTAGAAAAGCTGTACCGATGAAGCCAAAATTCCACTGATGTGAATTGAAAAGAAAAAAGGACAACCCAATGTACGAAAATATAAAGTTTTCCGCCAAAAAATTGAGCAATTCGAATGTTTGAGTTGTCCGAATAGCTGATTCAGGTGTTAAGTTTTTATATGTGTAATGCTTTTGAGCAATTCCGCAGAATAGCACAGCTACAATGCCAGACCAGCTTGCAACTTCTGCAGCAAGGAACGTAGAGTAAGACATCAAGAAGAACAACGCAGTCTCCAGAATAGGAAACATACCAATTTTTGTTAGCTTTGTCAACAAGGCTGTGATACACGCCATCGAGATGCCGATGAATAAGGATCCGGCGAAGATAGATACAAAGTCACCTAAAGCTGATAAAAAGGAGTACATATTAAACTGACGTGATTCGTATGGATTGTATGCCAAATAAGCTTCTATGGCTCGATATAGAACAATAGCTACTGCATCGTTAAGAACACTCTCGCCAAATACCATTGCAAATAGGTCGACATCTACATGCATATCATGAAATATTGCCAACACTGTCACTGGATCGGTAGCAGAAATCATCGCTCCGAACAACAAACACTCGGTAAAATCAAAAGTAGCTGTGACACCAGATAATTTGTTGAATCCATATGTCATTGAACCTACGACTAAACAAGAAATAGATGTACCAACAAAAGCGTACATGCAAATGGCTCCAAGATTTCTGAAAAAATACCGTCTTTTTAGGCAGTACCCACCATAGAATATAATCGGTGGTAACAACACGTAAAAAAATATTTCTGGGTTGAATGAGGATTTATCTTCAAGGTCATTGCCTTCGGACTGTCTCCCTCCACCTGCTAGGTGTGTAAGAATTCCACTTATGATATACGAATAATCGCTACCGTTTATATTCATTATGATATTCCTTGGTGGTGTAGTAAGATTATCACAATTAGCAACATGCATAGCTTTTTCAATTCCTTCAGAATCTTCAGACAGTCTGATAAGCCAACCTACAACAATTCCAAAAATCATAGCCACGCCAGTTTCATGGAAAATACTAAATTTGCGAATTTTGAATAACCAAATTACTAAAACAGTTGCTATGAGCAGCGAAATTAAAATTAGCATGCTCAGACTATCTGTTTTGTGACTGGATGTTATTTCTTCTTCTTTTTGTCCTTCCAGAGAAACTTGGACGTCTTCAATAAAATCAAATGCATACCCCATTGTGACAGCTATAGATATGGAAAACAAAATTTTCGAAAACCTTTTTGTAAGTTCATTCATTTTAATGCTATAATTTTTAAATATATTTTATAAAAAATATATTAAAAGTTTTATTTTTAACTTTTTATGTGATCATTCGAGCACATAGTTTACATATCAGCATACTATATTAAATAGCGAAACAACTGGGTTGGTATAAAACAATGCCGAGTGAGTACAAAACAATACAGCAAAATTTTCCAAACAAAAAATTATGCACTAAGTTCGCTGCTTTTTGGAATGCCATCTTGGTAGTTAGATGGGTTCTCGTAATTACGTTTTTAGCCATAGTTTGAGCTAAGATTTTGGATGAGCTCATTTGATTCAAACAAGACGTTTGTTTTAATAATATACCTCAAAAGAATCTCTTTATTTGGAATATGCTTTTCATCAAAAAAATCATATGAGTTTAAATTATTTATATTAATATCATTTTTTTAAAAAAATTCATTTTATCTTTGCTGCTACAGAAAAAAAAATTTACAAAAACGCATATAAATTCGATACAGTCTAAGAATAAGCCTTTAAATTTTTTCTTATTTACCTAACTGTATAATTTCAAATAAGATTTTAAAAGAACAATTTAAAATCACAAGAAGAAAAAAAATATTAAAAAGATAAAGTTTTTTTATTTCAGAGAGATTAGGGTTGATAAGAAAATTTTGTTCCACAGGGCAACGAAATGCAATAAAAAGTTCTTCGCACTTTGTATAAATTGATGGTTCTATAAATAAATGACTTCTTAGAATATCTTTGTTTTGTGGTTTTAATGTATATACAGTATAATCTCAAATTAGCGGACAACTGGAGCAAGAACTAGTAGAATTGTCTAACGGACCGTATATTTAAAATAGCCCGTAATCGATTTTTGCATTTTGCTGTTTATTGTGATTTTCTCTAGCTTTTCTTTTAACGAAACAAGTGAGTTCCTTTCTTCTTTGTTGAGATCTTTGAATTTGATAAACTTGTCAAACATCAATATTGCTTCATCTCTGCTTAATTCAACCTCAGAACATTCTTCACCGAAGTCATCCTTATCATCACTATCAGAAACAACTTTTACTGTGTCTTTTCCTGATTCTTTTCGGAAATAATCAGCAGCACAATTTTGGACAGAACTTACCTTAATGTCCAATCAACCATATCTGTATGAGTCTTAATGAGTCTTTAAGTATTATGGCCACTGAGTATTTTTCCATTTCATTCGATGAAGATCGTTTACAAATCAAGATCTTCTTTATCAATGGGCTCCAGATGTTCATGTAAGTATGGTATCCTCTATCGAAGGAATTGTATTCATTATTTTCCACGTACTTTTTAAAATCATTTTTAGGTTTTTCAATTTGCGATGAGCAGTACAATTGTTTTTTCTTTTCTTTTTTTTTCTTTGTTTTTTAGATAGCTTTTTATAGCTTTTATATTTTGATTCTGAGCTCTCTGTTTTTTGTTTTAAAATTATATAGCTTCTGTTTTTGTTTTGAAGATTTCCTCATAGCTTTTGTCATTTAAGGTGACACTATGTATTTACTTTTAGCAATGACTTTTTATAACGAAAAATTTATATAGCTAGAAAGTTTAAATGGAAATGTATTAAATGTTAAAACCTGTTAAAAGTATATTGTTGGTATCTCCCAACAGTCAAGAACACCCCAGTCTACATTTACGAGATAAACCCTGAAGTTTTGGATATTAGCTTAACTAAAACGTCTTCGGAAAACCTCTAATTTTTTTGATGTGCTATATTTATATTTGCTTACATTAAAAACAAAATAAATAGGAAAGTGGTCAGAGATTGAAGTTTTTATTATGCCTTATTTTTAAGAGGTGTTAAATTAGGAATTCGTTAGTATATTGTTAATCAGTGTTGCTGTTGTTTTTGTTACACGCGTTGGACAGTTTATAAGTGGAATAGCACCATCCTGGAAAGTATTATTAAAAAAATTCTTCAACTCAGTTGTTTCAGTGTTGTCAAAGTAATTAATGTTCATAACCCCAAGAATATAAAAGTTTTTTTTTCTTGATTGGAAGTGTCAAATATTTATTCTTTTGAATATTAAATTAATCTGCCATTCTAATTACATTACTAAAGTTAGTTTATATAAAACTATAATATGAGAAAAAATATTTTTTTTTGGAAATATATTACTTCTTTTACAAATGTAGCTAATGGTTTCAATTCCAATAAAAACAGTAGCTATCTTTAAAACATTGCTCGTGATTAGGGTAGGTCTCATAGTCTATATAGTTATAGTCATAGTTAGTATAGTTTCAAAAATAATACGAAGAATAATATTTTTCGCGCACCACAAAAGCACTACTGTAACTTGACATGTACCACGTTTGCTATAACTATCTCTACGTTTTCATCCATATTTAAAAAAACAATTTACTTCTAAGGGGTGCCTTTGTTTTATCGATTCCTTGATGTTCTTGAGCTAACTTTATAATTATTTTTTAGAGATTTTCACGTATGCATTTTTAGAATAATAGCATTTTCAGCTCAAAATGTTAATTAATCCTTCAATTATCGGAATTTATTTTGTTTTAATATGTTTGTTTTCTCTATTTCATATTTCAAGCCATCTTTTGGACTTATTTAATTTTGTCTGAAGAAGTTGATCATTTTTAGTTCCTTGTTGAAAATCTTCTAATGTCAACGCATTTGGAATAGCTTTGAAAATACAATCAGCATTCATGAAAAACATTTACGGAGTCTAATGACAGAAACATATAAATCTGTCAACAAATTAAATCCCAAACTAATGTGGGATAGTTTTTCTTTGAAAGATGTACCATACATTCTCAGAAATTCTTTAATTTTGAATCTCCCACCT
>JAUZNK010064075.1:0-14628 GCA_035046665.1 Euphysa ruthae
TGAGCTTCTTGGTTGAAGTGAGACTCTACATGACATTTCTCTCTAAGCATTATTGAAGAGTCTTCAAACTTAGGAATGATGCAATATTATTATCAATGTTTTACCCTTAAAAATTTTTAGCTCTCCCAGTTTTTATTCTTATTTTATTTTGGGAGTGATAAACTATTCTAACGGAGTTATGACGTAGAAAATAAAGTTTTCCTATAAAACTAAATTCTAAGTTACTTAATACAACCAGTTCAAAAGCTATGGAAACTGGATATATTGTAAGCAAAAATTTCTTGTGCTTTCATAAAAAGGTTTAAGCTTAATGATAAGTTATAAAAAATAGAAAAAATTTTAAATTATCAGTTTTGAAAATTGTAATTTATACATGTTACACTTTGGAAAATTTCTTTTTGAGATAGGCTGATTTTTTATGTGAAAATTGTTAAAATAAATTTATTTAATTTTTATGATGGATAAAAGTTATTGAATAGGTGATAGCTGTTGGAATTAATTTGGCCCCTAAAAAAGTTAAGGTTAACTTAATCCTCTGGCAGTCAATGACCGTAGATTTAATTTAGAAATTAGGCTTTTAAGTTAACATTTCAAATTATTATTCGATTAATCCTATCTAAAAAATCTTATATTAAAAACTACTTTTCAATAATGCTTTTTGTGTAATGTCATGAATCGTATCGTTATATTTGTTTAACGAGGGGACTGGAACAGCCACGCACGTTATGCTTTTAACATAATAAAATTTAATATATTTTTTACTTTTTTTTTTATTATTTCTTTTTTTACACGTTTTGAAATTAATATATGAATTTTTGTAACAGATATATTCCATCCAGTAAAGCAAAAGATTTTAGTATCTACACGTTATCAAATTTTGTGTTTTCGGTATTTTGAACATTTAACCCTTTTAACGGCCCATATTTTGCCTTGTTAAAAATTTCTCAAAAGGAATATATGGCTTTTTGTAAAAAATTGTTTTCAGCATCTACCTGCCAAATTTTGTGTTATTTGGAATTTCCCCCTGAAAGACAAACATCTTACCCTGTTGAAAAATTGCTCAAAAAAACTTATTGCTTTGTGTAAGAATTTGTCATTTCAAATTTTTTTGGTTGAGTTATAACCCAATATGGTCAAAACCTATCCCCTGAAAATGTTTTTCAAAAAAAATTTATGTTGTTTTTTGAGAAATCATTTTTTGCATCTGCTTGCCAAATTTGAGGTTATTTAGAATTTTTTTGGTTGACTTATGACCCTATATGTCAAAATTTACCCCCTGATACTTTCTTTTGTCCCCACTTTCATGTCAAAAAGGTTAAGAGATTTTGACAAGAAATTTGCATTTTCAAACAGTCATGACTATTGAACTGTAGCAGCTATCGAGACAAATGTAACCTTTTTGGAAATGGCATGATTTCATCTTTCACTTGACAGCAAATGATTTGTTTTTAAAAAGGCTTGACATCCCTACTTATAACATAAACAAGGAGATATAAATCGGATTACAAGAATAAAACAATTTTAGAAAAAATAATAAAAAAGATCCAGAGAAACATGAGCAATCAAATCGCTTAGTAATACTGAAATAAAAGGTCTTAAAAATTAGCACATTAGTGTAAAAAAAAAAACCGATCTATTAATATCATCGCTGTCTATCTAATCGAAAGAGCACGTTATTAGCAAATGATTTAAAGTACAAAAGCTGCTAAACTAATTATAAGCAAGTAAGGTTTATTTTTTCATCTGAAATACAATTAATACAAGTTAAAAACGATATAAAAAAAAAAGTTCATTTAAGTTTCAAAAAGACTTGGTAATGCATTGTGTTTGAACGTGTCCCAAAGTGATGGGCTCAGGGAAGAAATAGAACCTTTGCCTTGAAAAATATTTTTTCTGAAAAAAAAAAACGTTAAAATTAATGTTAAAATTTTACTATTCCAACCAACAAAAGCCTTTGAAAATATCATTTATGTACGGAGGGCACATCAACATCGTCATTATTTCCAATAATATTTTTTTTGTTGTATATTTCTTCAGATTGTATATTTCATAATATAATCTAATTCATAGCTTAAAATAAACTATTATACTAACTACATTTTTAAAAAGCATTGAAAACAAAAATTTATAAATAGCCTAGGCCTAAAAAAACAAAAGTTTTTGACAGGTGGTCTTCTTTCTTCATGCAGCATTAAAAAAAAAAAAAATAATAAACAAATTTTGTAAAAAATTGCAAAAACGTCATTCTAGGTTAAAAAAATTTCAAATACTAATTACCATTACTGGAAAAAACGTTATCAACGAACATGGGTGAATACAATCCACCTTATACCCAAAATAATGAACTTCGAGAAATTTTAAAACTTTATTTTCACTTTAAAAATTAAAATTCTTGAGCAGATATTTTGTGTACCAGTGTTTGCCGCGAATAGTTTTTCTCTATTCGCTTTTTTATACTCTTTGTCACATCTATTTTAAATTTTAAATCTATTGTTAATTTATATTAGTCACAAACGATAATTGTTTTATAATTTGTTGATTGTACTACGTTAATACCAACGTTAAATGCACTATTAAATTGAATTTGGTCAAATAATGTCTCAGTTTTAATGCAAAATAAAAAAAAGAAAATTCTTTTATAGGCTGTATTCATAAAAGACAAGAACTTTCGTGCTTTACGGCCTCCCGTATGACCAATTAAATGGAAAATCTAGTAATTGATAAGTTATATGTTTATAATGAATAAATAAATCCTTATCTCCTCAAACACATATTTTGCGACCGAATTTGGCACATTTCGATGCACGGGGGGACGGGAAATTTTAGCAGATGGCCAAAAGATTCCACCTGTGGTCCTTTAACCTCATAAAAATTTTTAGCAGATTTTAGGCTCAAAATGACCGTATTTGGGTCCGGTACCAAAAAAACAAGAATTAAATGAAAAAAAATCTAAAATCGTCAATTTTCTATGCTTATGAATTTCTGAAAATTTTGTGCAAAATTTCATAAAAAATTAATGAACGGTTACAGGGAAAGCGAATTACGGACGGATGGACAGACATTAATAAATTTATAGGACTCTGTCGGCTTCGCTACAAGTCCCAACAACAACAAAAAAAATTTTATAAACAAAAACCTGCAGATCTGGCAACTGCTCCAATTAGTACCGAAGGTATTGCCATAATTATGCAGCCAAATGCAGCAGCAAAAGACAGGGTTTGTGCATATTGAGCTGACTTAGAAGATAAAACTCTTTGGAAATATACTTGCCATGGTATTCCACCAAACACCTAGTTAGAAAAAAAGCATTAAAACATTTTAATCTCTTTATTTTTTAATGTGGGAAAACAAATATTTAAAAAGGTAAGGAATGAATTTTTTTTTAACTTCACATGATGTAACAAAGGCAAAGCCCGAACAACAACAACACAAGACGTCAATAATTCCAATTTGCAAATAATATAACTCATTAAACAAAGCGGTAAAAAAAAAAAAAAAAAAAAAAAAAAAAAAAATAGCACTTTAAATATTTATGCATCAAAAATGATTTCGTTTATATAAATCCATTTTATACTTTTAAATAACAGTTTGTTAAGAATGCTCAGCGAATTTAAGTGTGTTATTGATAGGTAGGACTAATAGTATAAAGCTTCAAGTTAAAAATAAAGCTAATAAATTTTTATAAACTGTATAATAAATAATGAACTCGATTTGCTCCTCAGTTTGTGGCCCGAAACACAAAATATTTAAGGTAAGCAGTTATAAAATAATAAAAAGTAATTTACTGCTTGCACAAAGTTAACCAATCTTTATATAAAACCATTATGTTTTTTTAAATGGATTTGCACTTCGCTAGCCCAAATAATATATTGTCTTGTATATTATTTGAAATTTATCTTTTTATTTTTTAATAAAAATGGGTACTTTTACCCAAGAATGGTTAACTTTGAGAAAGCCTACATACTAAATTTAAAAAAAAAATTATTAATCCCTTAAATGTTAAAATAAAACATCTATATTGATCAATAAAGGGGTGTGAAAAGAGCCAGGTAATGCAAAATAAAAAAATGAAAGATACTTATGTCTAAAATTTTTTTTTCATGAGCCCTAAATCTGTGGCTACGCGTTTGCTTACAAAAACATTTTGGCAACTGTTAAGGAGTCCATAACTCCATTGGGTGTTATTTATATAGTCCCTTGAACTCACTCGAATTGTGCCTTTGTTTTTTAAAATAAAAGATTTTAGCAAAAGAATTTAATGAATGAATGCTAGGGCAACCACTTATATCTTAATTGATTTTAACATGAATTTGAACAAAAAATACGAATTTACCAAAAGTAATCCGCTATCAGCCCATTTTCCAATCTCTTCCATTTTTATTGTTCCAATCCAGTTTTGCTGGGTGTATGACAATTTCTGGACGTGATCATGAGTCATAGCAAAGGGCACTGTTATCCACTAAATATAAACATAATAGCTATAAATTCCCCAATGTATAATTTAATTGGTAGTACCTCTCTAATTTACCCTAACCCACTACAATTTTTTGAAAATCCTTGATTTTGGGATCTCAAAACAGTTTTTTCTCCCTTCCATTTACAATTTAGATTAATAATTTCTTATCAGTTCCTCTTCTAGGTTTATAAATTTATCTCAATTTTAAAAATAAGTGACAACCTGAACCCATATTCCTGCACTTGTATATAACAACATAATAACATACTTCCTACATTTAATAACGTTTTACTTATCACATTTCTTATATATTTGCATCTAAGTTTTGAGAAAACCTGTTCCGAAAAAATGACTACTTACCAATCCAAAAAATATGCATACCAACTGAACAACATCAGTGTATGCTACAGAATACAAGCCACCAAAGAATGTGTACCCAACTGCAATAACTGCTGATACAATAACAGCGTAATCAATATGAAGGCCAAGTATCACACTTAGTGTAGCTCCAAGCGAACCGAATATAGCTGCTGACCAGAAAGTTTCACCTATTAGAGCTGGAATATATATTATGCCACCCATCATTTTCCCATACTTTTCTTGTAATGGATCAAGCATCGTGACATATCCTGATTCCCGCATTTTTCTTGCAAATAAAATACCACCTAAATGATAATGACCAGTAAAGACCAAACTATTTCACTTTTTTACTGATTAACGCGTTAATTGTCCAGTATCTTAAAGAGATTTTTTGAGATTATTAGGATACTTGTTTAAACCCATGTCAGGTTTTTTTTACCAATGCAGGACTTTAAAGGCATTCAGAGAAACAAATAACTTTAAAACTTTAAGAAGAGCGGATTTTAAAACTGAATGGTAGTATTGGGTTGGTAAGGAATTTTATTTTAGCCTTGGTCCACATAATCAGAAACAGTAAGAGTACCTCTAAAAAATCTACCCTAATTTTCTTAACTCTTTTCTTCTTTATTTTCTGGAACTCCTCATCATTGGAAGGAAAGGAAAGACCATATTATAATTTTTTTGGTAGCAACCGTTGTGTGACCGACATGATGGTCGCACTTTTAAGGGCTTTCATCATTTAGACTGAACAAGAGGTCAAACTATTGTCTCTAAAACTAAAATTAGACATTTAGACATATTTATCTTTGTTTGAATAAATCAAATACTCTCGCATATTTAAATGGATCATATCAATATATAAAGGTTTGCGAAAGCATGACAAGATTGTTGGCAAGCCAAAGTTAAAAATGGTAAAAGGTGATTAATGATAGAAGAAAACTGCAACAGAATTCAATAAATAAAAAATTTTTTTACCTTACAAGTGATAAATACACAATAAAGCTATAAATAGAAATAAATTTTTTTTCGACAGTATTGAAATTACTTTTGATTTGGTTTTGATCTATTAGAATAGTTATAAAAAAAAAAAAAAAAAAAAAAAAAAAAAAAAAAAAAAAAATGATTTTATGGTATATCGCATTTTATGGTATTTTATGGTATATAATAATTCTATGGTATATATAGTGAAATAGAAATACTGTTTTAAATTTTTAAATTTATTTCAATTTAAAATTAATTTAAATTTAACTTGCAATATGAAATACCCGCCTTTTAAATTAAATTTTAAAATAATTTGATGTTTAAATTCGAATGTAATGTTAATGATTCTTTTGTTTAAAAATTTAAATAAAATTCTCTGTGGACAGTATTGAAATTAATTTTAATTTGGTTTTGAATTCGTACGTATTGTCTCCAATTAATTATTACCTACCGTTTAAATATTTCTAATAAAAAAATGGGCGAGATGAAATATGGAAAGATAGGCACAAATTTCGGCCCTAAAATTTGCGAAGTCAGCAAAAAAAAAAAAAAAACCTTCCTTACTATAAAGAATTTTCTGCGTTGTTGCCAAATGAGCTCCAGTTGCAAAGCTCGCAACGCTCGCATTTTTGCTTTCGCAACTAAATTAAAAAAACATCACTAAATTTGGCTTATCGCTAAATTTCTCTCCTAAACATTCATAAAGAACAAGTAACCAAGGCAGTTTCGTAACAATACCTAAAGTTAAGCTTGAATTAGCAAAGAAAGTATTTTTCTTCACTGGTGCCAAGTTGTATCACCAATTTCCAGTTGATAAAAGAAAAGAGAGTGATTTTGAATTATTTAAAAAGAAACTGAAAGATTCTTACGTTATGTAATAAGTATGTTTAAAACTGATATTTTTTTTTTTTGATTTTAATATTAATTTTTCTTTTCTTTTCTTTTGGCTTTCAACTTGTTTTTGCTAATATATTTTATAGATTTATTATTTTTATGATTGTATAGATCTTATATTAGTTTCTATTTATTTTATCAGGACACATATTTATAACAGTTTATTTTAAATGAATTGTCTATCGGAAAAAATATTCGGAATAATAATAATAGAAAAAAAATTCCACCATCCAAAAAGCTACCCTGTTCATAATTACAGAGTATAAAAAGAAGGTAGGATAGTTTTTAAGAAAAGTGAGTGGCTGAGAAAAGGATTTCAAAATGTCACTTGCCAGACTAAGTCCATCAAATTACTACTTACCAAATATTAAACTAAGGGCATAACCCCAAGGTGCTTGTGCAGATGTCAGTCCTGATGTATAAACTGATTCAGAAGTACCATTAATATAACCACCTCCAACCCAGGTTGCTAAACAAATGAACTTATTATGAGAAAAAGTTATAGCTATGAAATCAATTAATTACCAAATCAATTAATTACCAAATCAATTAATTACCAAAATTATTTTCAGGACATTTATAAATACAGAATTGAAATTTTCCAGAACTTATTACAGATATCGGCAACTCACCCCAGGCTACTTTTTGCTGAAATGAGAATAAATAAAAAACAAATAAAAGGACCATTTATCAACTTAGGAAAGCAAAATATTACTCAATGGCGCTCACTTTTTTTAGTTCAAATTATTGTTATTACAAAAAAATATTTTATCCTTTATTTACCACAAAACCACCAATTAATTTTGTTAAAATTACACAGATGAACACATTTAAATTAATGATTTACATTAATATTTATCTAACAAAATTATTTAAACTTGTCCAATGCTTCTAAACAAAAGCGATTGTTGATGATAAGACCTTTATGTGTTTGCCTCAATTCCACCTAGAAAAGTTATGAAAATGTCTAGTGAAAATTCTGAATGTGATCCTTGCAACACATAACTTTAATCAGGCAAATTTAATTTTTAGGAAATTAATTGTATTTTTTTTTTAGTGAAAAAAAAATTGAAATTTCATCAAAAAACTGTCCTGATATCACATATACACATACACACATACATACACACCTACACACATACACACATATAAACTTTGTATGTATGCTTTATTTTTCTTGGAAGCACAACAATTCATGCAAAGTAAGAAAATTTCCTAAACTTCAAAAATAGTATTTTTTTTTGTAGCCTTAATTTTTTTTGGACATAAGAGTAAATTTCCCAAAAATTTTAAACATTTTCAAGAAATAGAAAAATTCTAGTAAATTCAAGCATAGAGATGCATGCGTTTTGCAACATAAATTCCAAGAACATTTCAATAAGTTTTAAAATTATTATAAAATTAAATTTCAAGAAATTCCAAGACAATTCAGAATTGTGGTCACCAAACAGATGTATATTTTCATGATTTAAATCTTAGCATATAAAATGACTGGAAATTTCTGTCAAAATCGCATTGTTAGTTTCAAATTATAATAAAAGATTGATTAAAGAAGTTACAAAGTCAATTGGATTGTGCACCTGTCATCGTAAATGTACCAACAAAGCAACCAATACTTCTACCAGCCAATAAAATTTCATCTTTATTTATTTCGTCAGAATCCTCATGTTTTTTTTTTTTACGTGCTGCCCATATACCAACAATTAAAATCACCAAATAAAAAACAATAATAGCGATTAATCCAGGAACATTCATCGTTACGACTCACTCATACATGTTTATTTCTTCATATCTCTAAAACCAAATTTTATTATTAAATATATATAAAACGACGACATGTTAAAGTAATAAAAATTAAAATTTTTAAACAACATAAAAAATTTCAGATATTGTGCATGTGGTAAACATTTTATTTTACTTACCTTTAGTCTAAATGTAAGAATATTTTCTATGTCAGTAATTACAAATAACGTTAGGTAAATTTTCAAATTTTTTTGGAGTAATCTAGAATATGGAACTAACAGCACATCAAAATTAGAGGAAGGTAGAATTGTTACAGATAGACAGTGGATATGCTAAATTAAAAAATATAAAAATCTGAATAAATATGGCCTTTAAATAAACAGCAAAAAGTAGGTGAACATTCATAAAATATATACAAAATGTTTAAGCATGAGGGTTACGGTTGTAATAAAAGGTGGTGGCAATATTCTAATGAATTAATAATAATATAGATTAATATAGATTATCAATTGAATAAAAAAAGGAATGAAAATCAAATCCAGCAAAGAAATAATAAACTCTTATATTTCATAACCCAAAATAAAAAAAAAAAACAACCTAAACTCAATGACGTCATTGAGTTAACTTCAATAAATCATTATCCACATTATCATTATCCATGATGCAATAGTTGATATACTAGGCTTCTTTATAGACAAGACCTCTGATAACAAAAATCATGTATGAAAGTTTTAGTTACGTTAATATATGATAAAGCCTTTAGTCAATTTTTAATGTAATGTGAAGCAATGGTCAACGTGCCAGTCTACAAGGCAGAAGGTCAGTTGTTACAAACTTCACACCAATCACCTTTGGGGTATTACAGAAATTATATTAGTCCCTCACAAAACATTTCTATAAAAAGTACAAAAAATTAAAAAGAATAAAATACAAAATAAGATTCTTATTTGTATTACAAGTGCACAGAAATTATTTACCATAATAATAATAAAAATACAAAATGTGTAAATTTTTGAAAATTTCATTTCACCATCTTCTATATAGTTTTTGTTAATCAGCTAAATATGCTTATTTCTAGTATGATAATTGCTCACCATAGTAATTACTGATGAATTATATTGGGCACAATTACACTAATCCTTCAATAATTGAACATTCATAAAATAATACTCCAATAATTGGGTAATAACACAAGGATAACGTGTTATTAAACATCTCCTTTACAACCAATTAAAAAATAATTTGATTACAACAACAAAACAACAAAAAAGCACCAGGGGCACTTATAAATTTTTGCGGTTTACAAGGGGGCATATTTTATCCTTCAAACCAATAGAACCAAACTTTCACATTGTTTAATTTTGGTTTTTGGTCCCTGATTGAGTAGTAAATCTGTATTTAAAGGAAGAAAAATAATCTCCTTTGATATTTATTTTTTCCATGTATCTTTCTGCTTATTGTACCTACCTGACCCAAGAACTACTGAAGTAATTAGAAATTCTACTGCCATCCAAAGAAAATATCTAGATTAGCCTCTGATCAAACATACACAGTCACCCTGATCAAACATCACATAGTTGAAAGCACCCTTCAAATTGGTCTATCAAAAAAGTCAAAGAAACGGATTTATTAGATTTTTTTATTAGGTAAAAATCTAGATAGTGTACAATTTAAAATTTTTAAAAACATAAAGTGTAAAATCACCTTGATTACTATGTAAATAAACAACAATATCCTAAGTTCATGTTGACCCAAAGGCTTCCAGCAATATTCCTTTGCAATATTTAAATCATAAAATACAATACCACAATAGATTTATTCTTTGCATAAAAAGGGGTAATATAAATATCCATGGGAGAAAAACTTAATTTTCTTTAAAAGGATAGAAATCTAATTAAATAAATGTGTTTAAAAAATTCAAAGTAAGACACACAAGACATATATAGAAACTTCACATCACTGTTGTTAAACATTTTCATGTTTCCAACACATCATAATATTGTTTTCTAAACTTTATCAAGTAGGGTTAAACTCAGAAGATTTTGTTATTCAGTGAGTGAATTGGTTAGGTTCTTTTATTACTTCATATTTTTGACTTTAATCGTGTTTCTAAATTTAAGTACAGACTAACTGCAAGATCATAGCTGCAAAATCCCAACTCTTGATTAAGAGCACTCAAAGTCAGCCGTTATCCGTTTGAGTTTGAGCTTGGTCAATTTTGCATGCCAAAATATCCAATTTTAATGAATCGTATTGACTGACAAATCAGATGATACCAGAAAAAAATTATGGATTGGATTTAACTAATCCCCTTAAAACTTGGATTTTAGGAAGCTATTGCACTAGAAATAATACACCAGTAAGTTTTAATTCAATTACAAATTATATATCTAAGAACAAAATATAATAAAATAAAATTTAAATAACAATAAAATATTTAAACAACCAAAAATTTATGGCAGGGAAAGCACAATAAAAGCATAAACCTTGTTTACATTGTAATACAGTATAAAAAAGAAGAGGTGTCTATTAAAAATAGCATGGAAATTTAGATAGATATTAACAGACTGTAGAGATGGGAATTAAATTAAAGTACAAATTTAAAATTTTGCTAAATGTTGATCCTATCTAGAAATTATGATATCATGAGAAAAATAACTTTTCAAGAAAAAGCCCTTTTAATTTCTGTATAGCCCTTTTCTCTATTAGATATAGTCTAGATAATACCAAACAAAATTTCAGAATTAAATTTTTATCTAAATTATAAAATTATATTGTTAATAAGATTTTCGGCCAATAGTTAGCATCCAACCTCCCAATAAAAGTCTCTGACAGATTTCACTTATCAAAATTTCAGAAAACAACAAATTTAGTGACTGATGAATGACAAAAATATTTACACATTAATTTGACTAGCCTACAGTTTAAAAAAAATAAAAAGAAAAAAAAAAACATACTGAAAAGATTTCTTTATTACAAACAAAAAAAGTAACTTGAGGTAAGAAGTTCAAAAAACAGTATATTTAGTAAGGTTTGACTTATTTTGCAAATCACAAAATTTTTCATAAAAACGATAATTTTTTTATTTTTCACAGTGTGGTGCCTGAGTCTGATTGACAGATAAACTTTTTAAAATATTTAATATTTCAAAATAACCAAAAAAATTAAAAAAAAAATTTTTTAAAAAAATCTAATACGATACAAAATTTTGGAATAATCTGAACTTAGTTTTCTAGAAAAATCAAAAGCGTACAATTTTTGGGTAAAATCTTACTAGTTTTACGGAATGGACCCTGGGAAATTTTTTTTAGCATGTGGCCAAAATGGGCAAAAATTTTTCTATATGACCTCTAACTACATGGAAACTTTCAATGAAGTTAAAAATTTTTAAATAAAGTGAATTTTGAAAAAATTGAGCCTGGGTATTTTGATTACATTTTTTTACGCTATTTTTTCAAAACATATATTTTTGATTAGCAGAGTGCAATATGGGGATTTCGTTTTTTTGTCTGACTAGGTTTAAAGGTTGATTTTGGTAGATTTTTATGTGGTAGTGAAAATTAGCTAGGATATTTTTTTCTTACGTTTTCTGTAAATGGCAGAACTCAAAATTGCGGATTATGAATATTTTAGAATTTAATAAAGTCTTCAAAATGTCATAAAAAAAAGAATTACCAAGATTGAAATGAATTTTTTATTGTTGATTAGTTGATTGTATGATTTTTTTTAAAAATAACACTAAACAAAAAATATTAATAGCCACCTAGTTGGCCAAAAATACTAAAAAGTGTCATAAAATAATGTAAAATATAATATTTTTTCAATATTAAACCAAACAGGCCATATTATGAAATTAAAAAAAGAGTTTTTCCTTTTTATTTATGATTTAAGATATGATTTAATTTGAAAAAAAAGAATACGTTGACTACAGAGGTGGCCAAACATACTGAAAAAAATCAAAAACATCTGAGAAAAACCTCTCTCTATTTATAAAAATTAACCAATTCTTGATATAAAATCAGCATTTCTTATTCCATTGTTCAGGTATTAAAATGTTAAAAATTTTGTTGAGTCACTAAGTTGGCTTTGGATAATAAAATCAAGCAAAAAATATTTTAAAAACTGTTTACAATTGAAAAACAGGTTGAGCATACTACTACAACATAAATAAGGCTATTGAATGTTTGACAGATACATAATAATAATGTCAGAGTTATTTAACCCTCATCATCCTCAGTAGAAGATTGATCATCGTCTGAGTCACTATCTGAAACTTCCTCACTTGAAATTCCATGTGAAATTTCATACAACTCATCCATATCTTTGGGAATTCCAGGTTTTGTAAAAAATGTTTGTGATGTCAAACCCTGATCATATATGCCATCCATGTGAATATGGTGTTGATCAATGCTTTCTATATAATTTCTGAATATGTAGCATTGGAAGTTTGCCTTTTTTACAAGCAATTCAAACGAATCTGGATCTGGAGACAATCAATTTGTTGTCTTCTTCTTCATCTATTCCCATTTTAATGCTCGACATTCAGTACGTGATTCAGATTTGTTATCATTATATAAAAACTTTACAATAAATTTCTCTATCGATTTCACCAGCACATAGTTAATTTCTTTTGATGAACCGAAGCTTGCAAACAGTTGTTTCACTTCTTCGGTAATAGGAGGTTTTGGATAAACTGACGATTTTCTGTGCTCAAAAAAACAACTAACGGAAGCACATCCTGTAATTATGTGAAACTGGATGATTATGCCAAACTCTGCACTGCACATAGCATTGCAATCGAAAAATTTCCCATTGCAATAAAGAAATAGTAGAACATTAACTTGTGTGTCACAGTTGGTTAATTTGCATAAACATATGGAAGTTTTTCTAATATATTTTTGATTTTTTTCAGTATGCTTGGCCACCTTTGTAGTCAACATTTCATTCTAATTTTTTGAAGAAGTAAATCTTATCTTAAATGATAAATAAAAAGAAAAAGACCTATTTTTAATTTCATAATATAGCCTGTTTGGTTTAATATTGGTATTTTACACTATTTTATAACAATTTTTAGTATTTTTGGCCAACTTGGTGGCTATTAATGTTTTTTGTTTAGTTTGATACATTAAAACATATCATACAATCTTAACCCAACAATATAAAATTCATTTCAATCTTGATAGTTCTTTTTTTTTATTACATTTTTAAGAAAATCCAAAATATTAATGCGCCATATTGAATTCTGCAATTTACAGAAAAACCCCAGCCTAAGAAAAAAAATACTCTAATTTTCATCGCCACATAAATATATGCCAAAATAAACTTCTAAACTTAATTAGACGAGCTTAAATAACATATAAACATTTTACTACCTTCAAAAAAAAATATGAAAAATTTTACATTACTTTTAAACATACACTATTTGTTGCTTCATAATATTTTGAGCGAAACAGCTGACAGATAAACACATGCAAAAAAATTTCAGGTAAAAAAAAATTTTACCTGGCTTGCTTGATCAGACGGAATTCTCAATCTACCTTGACAGAATATTAATTTTATCTAAAATGTTGTGTAGCATCTGATTCCAATTAAGTTTAAATATTAAAGGATGGATAAATCGATAAGCAAGCAAAAGTACCAAAAAAGACAATTTTCAAAATTTTGAGGCTCTCTGAAGTAAACCGTATAAATTAAAAATATTAAGACAAAAAATTGTAACTTAAAAATCATTATATTTTGAATAATTTATCTTTTGAAAAAATTTGTTAAATACTTGTTAAATCTTAATATAAACTTATGCAAATAACAAGTGGCTTAAATATTTGTCTTACTTAAAAGAAAAATATCTTTAAGCTCATTATATAAAAAGACTTTTATTCATTTTCTATGACAAATTTAAAAATAATTGTCATAAATGCTTGAAATTATATTTGAAAGAGTTAGATGTAAGCTGTCAAACAAAAAAAAAAGAAAAAAAAAAGTGATGAACCAAAATGTTAAACACATGATAATCAAGTATCAATAAGTAAATAAGTAAGTATTTATTCACTATCAATAAAAAATTTACAAAATAAATGTTAAGAACCTCGTTAAAAAAAAAAAAAAAAAAAAAAAAACAAATTTACTGCATACCACAATATTTTAAACAACAGGTATTGATAGCAGGGATAAGCACAAGAAAAGCCAAAGCCTTA
>JAUZNK010064097.1:2187-14627 GCA_035046665.1 Euphysa ruthae
CAGCGTATAAACAGTCCATTGGATCCTAAAACAGCGTATAAACATCCATTAGATCCTACAACAGCGTATAAACATTCGTAATCTCAACCTGCCTAAAAATTATTGAATGAGTATGTTTGTTATTGCAATAAAAAGAACCGGCATTTTTTGGCTTTGGAAGTCTTATATGTTTCCCGTTTATGGCTCCGAAAGCGTGTGGAAAATCCCATTTTCAAATTTTCTTCCAATATCTAGACATTCATCTTTTTTCGAAGGGAATTTGACGAAATCGGTTGTTATTCTTTCGACAATAGCTTTACAGCAACCTTTGATAATATATGTTACAGCATTCAACGAGATGTATTGAAAACTCAAAGATTGGAATGATTCGCCTGTCGCCAAATGAACTAAAGTTAGGGCAAGTCGCTCATCACATATAATTGGATTTGTCCCACCAAGTCTTTCTCATGGAGATATTAGATTCGATATTTATGCTAAAATGTATTCAAAATTCGGAACATTTCTTTAAACTCAGCCCGATCTTCGATTCTCAGTTTATTTAAAATGCTATTAAAATATCGCTTCTCCTTTTTATTTTTTAACATAACAATGCAGCGTCGTTATAATTAAAAAAATATTTTTTTCTGTAATTACAAGACCTTATATATTAGAAAATTTTAAATTCACAGTTATCATTATACCAAGTGTAAAATGGGAGTCCATGTGTTGGTTGATACCAAATTTCCATTATCGTGATTTAGCACTAACTTCTTTTTTGCCTTAGCTTTTTTATTTCAAGCGATTCTCGTACCTTTCGTGAATAATGGTTTGAATCCTATCCGTAATGTTCTAGGGTGAAGCCAATGTGTGATGGCAATCTCTACAATGTTCTGTGGCTCTTGAAGCTTTCCCATTTTCCTTTGAAACTATTTTGTTGATGTTCAATTGTTCTATTTAAAATTTTCGTATTCGTTTCTCCTATGTAGTTTCGTGTAAGTTTCGATTTATGGTTATTTAACATGGAGCATAAGTTGGGATTTGAAGTAAAAACAGTTCGAATGTTGTATTCTTTAAATAGTTCTCTTAATTTTGGTCCGAGTAATAGAATCTAAGGGAAATTTTTAGTATGGGTTGGAGTTTTAGGATCATCGTTGGTTGTTGTTTTATTTTTGTTAAAAGGCTGTTTAATATCAGTAAGTTATTTGCGTTCGTGGCCATTTTCGACAAAAAAAGTTAATGAAAAATACGTGGGTTTTCGGGCTTAAAAGAGCATATTTCCATGAGATGAGAAAGCGCGTTATTTTGCATATTGGGAAATTTACTCTGTTTTCAAAAATAGTGGGGATAATATGACTAAGAGCCAAGATTAATTTAAAACGTTTTCGTTTCAGTTTCAGGTTATTCTTGTTTTATATTAACTGTGCTATACCTAACTTTGATTTAAAAGATTCTCCTAAAAAAGCTTTGGAAACATTGACTTCGCTCAAAATAATTTTCAATTTAAAGTTTGGAGGGAACCTCCGTTAATTTATACCATGTCCAAAAATTATATAAATAATACAAAAATTTACATTGGAATTAGGAAATTTACTACAGTTAACGGTTGCAAATAACCGGCACAACGATGTATCTTTCCAGCACATTGTGTTCCGGTTAGAACAGTGTAATAAAAGGACTAAGTTTGTCATAACTTTTTTGCACTATAATTAATATAAGTGACAAATTCCATTGAAAATAGCATAAAAAAATAATAATTTAGAAGTCTTGAAGGAAGATTTTGCTAAAAAACTGTGATCTAAATTGGTCTTTATTTTGAAAATATGGGTGTTCTAAGAGGTAATTTTTGACAAATACTAGCATTGAGGAAGGTTCAACTGATTAACTGTAGTGTATGGAAGGATTTTTTTATGATGAAGAATTTTTATGGAGGACTTTATTCTAGCAAACAGCTATATATTATGGAGGAGTTTTACAGAAAATTATTAGTAAAATATTATCATCGTCATCATTGTCACCTTCGCCATCAAAGTTTTCATTGTCATCACCACCGTCATCGTGTTTGATATCACCTGCTTTTACAGTAAAAGCAACAAGAAAAGTTAATGCCTGCTGTTAAAGTTAGTCTTATAACGCTAGCATGTTTAGCTGACTAATCTTATCATTTGACAAAGGGTTGGAATAAAATTTTTACCCCTTCTTAATGCCAATCTTCTTATAGCAATATAGGGACAGTTCCTTTAGTTACAAAGCTACTTTCAAAGACTGACGACAATCTCCAAACCAAGTGAACTGTGCGTGCCAGACACTAGACTGGTATTCGCCATAATCTACGTAATGAACAAGAAGGGTGCTTTACTAAAAAGTTATGACTTAAAAGAATGGCTACCTGAAAATTGGTTGCGTATGCTGTTGTCTGTTATTACAGTCTAACACTGAATATATTGCATGGATATTTGAGATATTTTGATTAGAGTAAAATAAAGCCACCGCTTCTGATATTATTAAACGTCATGTGATGAGTATGAATGAGCCATAAATAATTGATTTTTTTATCGGTGTGTATTCGATAACTATTTTAATAGTTAATCCGTTTACCAGTTTTTTTCGTTCGTTAATTTTCAATTCTGCTCTTAATTCATGGTGAAATCAGCAAGGCGAAGCGGGATTAGAATAAAATAAATATTTATACTTTTTTGTCATTTAATTAGAAAACTTTAATCGATACAAATTTTTCAACCGTTACTGCTTTTATACGATGCGTCCATTTATTTTTTATTCTAAAAACTTTGAAGCGTGTCTTAATCTTTAGCTTACTTGTTTTTTTGCCAAGGTAAATAAACAATTTTAATCAAAATTTTAACATTGTTTTGGATTTATTAATGTTATCCCATATGATTGATTCATTTTTAAAGCCTTCATTTACCTTTTTAGGTTTTAAACGTTAATTTTATTAAGTGCGTTGTTTATAAAACCTCGTTTATTAAACGTTAATTTTATTAATTGCGTTGTGTGCGGGATTTTACGCACTACAAACTCATTGCACACTTATAAGCGAAATAATTGCATTATAATAGTTGCTCTGAGTAAACTAAAAAATAGCTGCACATGAATATATTTAAATTAAATATAAAATATAAAACTTGATGTTATGTTTCATATTATATTGAATCCCCATGAGTTATAAATCTATGCTTAATAATTTTAATCGTAGAAAATGAATTTAAAATATATATAAGTATGTATAAAACAAGTGTAAAATATGCTAACTTATTCAAGCAGCAAACAAATTTTAAAATTCATCAATTTTATAAAATTAAAAAAATATATATATTATTTGTAATAATTTTAGTTTAAATAATTTTTTAAGAACAAATCACTATTTCTAAAAAATGGATGAGCGGAAATAAACGTCTATTAAAATATGTATTATATATATATATCCTTTTGGAGATAAAAAGCATATAAGATGGAATACTCAGTCGGAAAATAAATACAGCAAAAGACCACGAAATAAAAAAGAAAACTCGATTCAGCAGTTGAGAGAAAGAAAGTTGAATTAACAGTTGTAAAAAAAAACGGTTTTAATAATTTATAAATTTTTGAATGATAAAATTCAGCTGTATCTATCTACTCAAATATTGAAGAAATCTCCAATGATTAAATAAGGTAAAACAAATAGGAAAAAGGTATCATAATAACATGTAGAAAAAAGAGGAAATTATTAGTCATATCTATTATATATTTATTTGAAGTAAGTCAACTTTTTTTTTACTATCTAGTATCACTTCTTGTGTTCTTAAAAAGGTTTCTATTATTTTGATTCCAAGTTATATTTTGTTATTGCAGTGTGTTCATGAAATAATAATAGATATCGAGAATTTCAAATGCATGGCGTCATCATCAAATAATTTCTAAAAATTTTCCGAAGAGATATTGAGATTGACGATGCAGGATTTTGCACAGGAGTTTGAAGGAGTACACTTCTATACCAGATATAACTGAACTTCATCAATGTAAAAAAGAAAAACAAAGACAAGTAATTAAAATTTTTCTAAAAGACAAACATTTAAACTTTTGGAAAAAACAAGAAAAGCACAATTCATTCAAATCCTGTAAAATTTTTTTGGGCAGAGAATTCCATCTTGTAGTGTTTGTCAAACTACTTATCAACTACTTACTTTAGAATTTTTATTCCTTAATGCATTTGAAAAAATTCCGTGTTTTATTTCAAATTCTGTTTTATTCAATGGTTTGTACCTATATGGAGGAATAATAACACTAACCTTATACCACAACTATATTTGCCGTTAAAAAAAAGTATTCTAATCCTGAATGTTTTGAGATGTAGAAATTTATCTATATGTCTATATGTTAAACCAAGGTTCAAATTTTAAAGTGGGGCAATTATTGGAATTTTTTTACTCATAGATTTATTCTGTTTTTATAGGTTTCATAATTTATCATTTATATATAGGTTCTATAGACTTTATTAATCTTAAGATCAACTATATGAGTTAAGTCTCGCTTACAGATGGATTACTCTGCTATGACTACAAAAAAAAAAAAAAATTAACTTTTTATGACGCAGTGGTTAGAACATTGTTAATTTTATGTTCAAAGGCATAGAATAAAGCCCTGGTATAAGAATTTACCTAAGTGAGAAAGTTATTTATAATTTTTTGTTTAGCTATATATGTAATCTTTATCTTTTTATCAACTAAAGAAATGTCTGTTTATTCAGTCGAAAAATTTAACTCCCCTAAGCCATTAAACGCAACATGATAATAAGACGTATCGTGATACATCCAATAAATAGTTCTTGCGCTTTTAACAGAAAATAAGTAAAAAATGTAGAGACAATAGTGTCAAATTAATTTTTGCGTTATTGTTCACTAACGGCAACCATTACTGGGATTTTGAGGAGAAAAATCCTTTTTGTGTGACCACATTATGACACAAATTATTTTAGGTGTGTTTTTTCACCCATCTCATAGGTAAGGAGCATATTTATTGGACTAAGAAAGAGAAGCCAAACAAGAAGGTATTTAAAAAATTAGATAACCAAGACATGCAACATAACCATGAAGCTTTTATTAGCTCTCATAAATGCAGTTATGTTGTTTTTTAGAACATCTTTTTTTTTTCTTCTTTTTCTTTAAATATTCCCAATAGCATAAAGTTATTAAAATTCATCCTTGTTATTTGATTTTTTAGATTTTGGAATTCTTGCAAAAAAAAACGTGGCCATACTTAGATCTATAATAAATAAAGAAATATGGTTCTATGGTGTCAGCACTTTATATCAGTCAAATTCAACTTTCACAGTTAACATTAAAATAAAAAATTTTTTTTTCAAAGTCTTAACTATGGGCTAGATAAATGCCTGATTCTAGAAATGCTTTGCATACTGAAAATTATTCTTTGGTTTGGAACCACGTTTGTTCGCGAATGATCTTGAATTGGTTTGGAAAATGCATCAATCAGTTGTGTGAATCCGTGGTGCACTGTTCTAAGGAGCCTAACTACGGAGACCGTAGTGGGTTCGAGCACACTTGATGCAGTATTTATGGTGAAACCACCAATTTCGGGTAACATATTATGGCAGAATTTAGATGGTGTATATGTGTCCTCACCCTGTGTCCCAAATTAATAATATATGTATCTATATATATATATAAAAAAAAAAAAAAAAAAATCGGCTAGTAATTTTCTTGTATATTTCACACAGAATTTTCTCAACGAATAAATTTCAAATGAAAGTGATTGATGCCATCTTCTGAGAGTGAAAATATATTATTAAAATGTATTTCTATTACATTTCGTAATAAGCTTTCCATTCAAGTTTTAAATTGATCTCAAAAAAGTTCCTACAGATATATCTAATAAAATATGCTACAAGGAGTTTGAAGTTATTTTTAACTTGAAAACGCTGCTACATGCTTGAGATTTTAATTACACTTTGAAAATATCTTTTTGTTTGTAAGCAATGCAAAATAGTATGAAATGTACGTTGATTTCTTACAAAGGATTGACATCATGGTAAGAGTTTTTATTTCTAAAAATTCTCTCTATGATAGACGGTAATTATGTGATAAGTGTTTTTTTTTTATTGAAGAGCGCCTAAATTTCAATTAAAATTGAAGGTACATATTTTCCAGGTCGTTAAATCTAAGCGGATAGACAGGTAGGTAAGCCTAATATTAGAATCTCTAAATTTTAGTTGCTTCTAGTAGATTTTTACAGAGTTTAGATGACTTTTCTTGTAGATTTTTTATCCGAAACTTTTCGGTATTTAAGCTTTTATAACAAACTTCGTCGTTAAATGGCCAAAACATAAGCCTTGATAAAGTCGTATAAACCTGATGTGTTCACTAGATTTTTGTATGATTTAGAATTCCTGTTTAAAATTTACCCCTTGAAAAGAGAATTTTGGATGGGTTAGATTGTAATGAACAAACAGCATACAGAAATATGAATAATTACAATTAGACTGATGCACATTTTTATTAAAAATTATCAGAACTAAAATGAAAAAAACCAGATATAATACCAAATAGTGAATTTCAAAAGTTTGAACATAAATTTACAGATGTTTACACAATGAACTGATATTCAAGAGCCTAAAATTGAACGAAATGATGAACCAACACTACCTCTCATAAATCTAAAAGTAGCTAAACATGTGAAACAGCAAAATTATGTAAGTAACTTTTCGGTCATTTAAGATGCGTCTTATCTTTTTTAATCTATATAGTTCGTTTATAGTTGAACTTTATTACAGCTGCTGTCGCCCATGAGCTAGTACGTTTTATGCCACTTTATACATATATTTTAGTACTCATTAAAGGACTTATTCTTAAAAAAAAAAAAAAAATTCAGCGCTTACTGTAACTTTCCGCAAAAGATTTTTCCGAACGCTGTTTTGTTAAAAGTCTTGCAAAATTGACATATTTCATTAGTTTTTCCATACATGAAGTAAGCGAGCTGTGTGGTTATGGGTCGTAATTATCGATATGACGTTGCAAAGGTAATCATGGAATTCTAATATAATACTTTTAAAATTTGACTTGCATTTTGATAATTTTTGAATATCATTCAAATATATTCAATGCCTTGATTACTCAATATTTTATATTCGATTTTGTGCGAAAGTCAAAATAAAATTAAAATATTAATAATAAGATTTGATCAGCAACACTATTTTCCGGCGTTTCCGGCTTTTCGAAAAGACACTTTCCACACTATTTGAAAAATAGTAAATTTTACTATTTTAAAATTTTTTAACGAAAAAATACCTTCAAATGGAAGATGAAGTACAAAGCACCAAATAATACTAAACATGAACATATTTACTAAAGATTTCCGGCTTTTCCTTCTATTCGAAAATGCACCTATGCCAAAATATGAAAACTCAGAAACAAAATAGTTTTTTTTTCACAAAATTCTAAACTATTTACACTTAAATTAGTGATAGTTAGTGAACAATTATGTGCATACATATTAGAAAAATATAAAATACGTCTAAACGTGAAAACAATTATCATTCAACTAAGACCATGTTTCCACTGCACTATCCTATCTGAAAGGTTTTCATAACGGCATCAAAACATGAAAAAATATCGGATATGCCTACTATTTACACTATAAACTACCTACATCGGCATGATTTTGTTATGTGATAACTATCATAACGCAACATTTTAAAAATAGATGTTTCGTAGAAATGATAAAAATATAAAAACTTTTTCATACCGGCTTTGTGAAATTGTGAAAAAAAAAAAAAAAAAAATATATATATAATAAAATTAAGGCGAATGTTAATATAATTACAACCGATCTTGTAAGGATTATTGATTATTTGCAGGATCTTTGTCCCGTTGAATTTTAACAGCAACTTTTAAGTCTATTTATAAAAAACAATACATTATAAAAATTTATTGATTTATTAATAATGAAATAAAATCATTTTGATCTTTAAATAAGAAGCTTACCAAGCGTTGGGTCCATCCTAGGGCACCCTAATCAACGCAGTTTCTGTTTACACATGTACAGGATCACTATTGAGATGACGCAGATAGTGATCCGATACAGTGTAAACACGGTATTACTTGAAGACATGTGTTTTGTAGACAAGTGTTTTACAGACTTAATCGTTTTACATGTAGAAATATTTGGTTTAACAAAAAGGCTGGAGTGTTGGACTTTCAGCATTTTTATCGTGAAACCAGTGATATATGTTTGGTATTGATGAATATCTGTACATTGCAATGAAAATGTAAGTTCTATTATTTACTTTTATTTCACTATGAGTTTTATAAATACAGTTTAATAATTCATAAAAATTTTAAAATATATTATATATTAATTTCTATAAATTTTATAAGCATTCCTTTATGTTACTACCTCTTTGACTTTCGTAGAACTTAAAATGGGAGACGGGGGAAAATATAATAGGAAACGATGGCAGAAACGGTGGAAACAAGAGGGAAAACTAGAGGAAAACTGTGGAGAAACTAGAGGGAAACTGGAAGAAAATAGGAGAAACTAGAATTTTACTTTTGTTAGGGAAAATTTTGCAGTGGCTAGGTTCTAGAATACCCGCCACTTTTTTTATATATACTTTATATATGCTTTTTTATGTTTACATCCAATGACAGGTGTAGGGTACAGATATACTATTGGCCTACATCTAGTGACATAGGTTTATATATATATATATATATATATATTCAATAATTAAATGAATATTTTGTGCCAAATCAGGGGAGGTATGAATATCTATAAATATCAAATATAATGAAAAGGAGAAATAAATATAAAGAAATACGTGAATCCTTAACATAACAGTGCTTACTGTGACGTTCTGTTTGGCATGATTTATTTGATATACTTTCTCAAAACCTCGCGATCTTTAAAACACTTAATATTTGGAGAACCTTTCGGGATTTTTCAACAAAGTATAATTCCCTGCTCTTCTTTATTTCAAAATATTCTAAAATAAAGTCTAAGCTTTGGCATGCATTTGCAGATCCCTTTAAATTTGTTGACACATGCTATCTACCTAATAAAGATCCATGAAGGAGAAAACTTAACATTCCTTCAATGTGTTTTATATAGGGATGTTGTGCTTCTGTATGATGAATGTACAGTTCGTTCCATTTCTGGAAGAAACAAGAGAAAAGAATATAGCTAAAAAAGAGTTGTTAAAATATATTAAGAAAATTAAATTCAGACTAGATAAAGCACATTCTAACCATTTGGTCAAACATATTTGATGCAGTGGTAGCTTACGTAAAGTTATATCTGAAAGACCTACCATTAATAAACTTCAAATTGTTTTAAAGAAACAACTGCAAAACAATCAGAGCCACTAGTTAAAAATTCATCAAAGAAGTGCAATTGAAAATACACCAAAAGTTCATTCAGGTGTTTTCAACATGTTTTTAAATTAGGTCTTTCCAACAAGTTTGATCACTACCCAAAACTAGAACTAAAATTAATTTTTCTGTATGCTATTTCTTTATTGCTGCGTGGTAGCTCACTTTTAGAGTTTAGGGTAATAGTTTAGAGGCTTAGCTAGCCTCATCTCCTCTCTGTAAACTTTACAAAATATGTGAAATTCGAGAGTTTTTTATATATTAACAATTTAACCCTGCAAACGCTTGCTAAATTAAAAAATACCGTATTTCCAGAAGCCGTTAACTCATCGAATTTATAAATTACTGTAAACTGGAATCTCTAAACATTTGAAAAACACCTAGCATAATTTTCCATAAAAATGACCCAATGACGCATTATTTCAGGTTTTGATTAGACTGTATACCACATGTCATAAATATTATTATAGCTTTTCTTGAGCATGACTATTCTTTATTAATTTTCAGATGGATCATTTTCTTTATGGAGCTTAATAACGATGAAACTAACTGCTGTGCGTTTCTTAGTTTTAAAGCGTGTGAAATTTGGTCGTCTCTTGGACAAAAGGACATAGGAAAATGGAAACAATTTACTAAATCAATAGAAAGTATTATATATAAAAATTCATATAGAAATTATATATATTATATATAAAGGTTTAAAGCGGTGTTATGGCATATATTAGGAATCTAAATTGAAAAACTCTCTACAGGTACAAAGGTTTTCACAGAAGAAAAGACAAAGATTTACAGGCGTCAATTCGCAAAATGATAAAATATGTGAAGAAAAAGTAATATTGCAATACAATCTAAATAAAAATATTTGTAACAGTGAATCGGTAGAGTAAAAAATCCTCAGCCATTGTAGCTGCATATTTGTTGTATACTTCTATGCCCTTAAAAAAAGCAGTATCGCAAAAATTTAAAGATCTCGTCGTTTCACATGATAAACAGAAAATATCGTCAGTTTACGGAAATCACTTTCAAAACAAAACTGATGTAACTGATTTTGGAGTTCTCCCGCGTTCAAAAAAATCAATTGCTTGATTTATGGCAATCAGATGCTGCAGACAATGAACTATGCGAAATACTGGGTTACAACGAAGAGCCTGATGAGACATCATGGTTTCATGGCGATGTCCTTTCTGATCTATGGATCATATGAAATGATGTCGCTGCTCATAAAATGTTTAATTCAGCTGAAGTAATTCCACTTTCTGTTGATCCGACCTTCAACGGAATATTTTAAGTAATACATTTTACTTAAAGAAATAATAGGTTTGAAAGCTGTTCTAAAAATATTACTGGACAGTGGGTGCAATCAAATATGATTGGGCCATTAGTTTTGCATAGCCATAAGCCAACAGAAGATATATTGCTAAAAAATGCAGTTTAAATTCTAAAGATTTATTCATTATAGCAGATGGCGAACAGGCGCTAATTAAAGCATGCAAGAAGTTTTTAAAATGACAAGTTTATTTTGTTGCACTAGAAATTTTTAGAGAAATTGCGAACTGCATTTGACAAAGTTGGATGTCTCTCAGCAAATATCTGATGTTATGCTAGATATCGTATTTGGTGATCAAGGATTGATTGACACAAAAAACAAGAAAGAACTAAAAGAAAAGATCAACGACTCTACAAATTTGTTAAAAACCATAGAAACACATGAATTAAAACGAATGCTTAAAAGAGTCATTTGGTGGGTTCGCAAATTATTATATTTTTAAACGCGAAACATCATTAGTTCGATGTACGAGAAGAAAAGCATTACGAGTTCCTGAAACAGTCAATTCTATCCTTGCTGCCAGAAAGATTATTCTGGGATATTAAAAAAAAGATGATGTGTCTAAACAAGTGTTAATAAAAGATATTTGGAGCACAACAACTTTAGCATCAAAGATAACAAATCGAAAAGACATTAACAAATCAAAATTTAAAGTACCGGCTTACTAAACACACAGAGCACCTGTCGGTTGAGCTGGAAAAGTGAAAATCACTTGCCTATTAAAATTGCAAACATTTCACTTTTAAACACACCAGGTGAAATATTTTATCACCCTCTTTAAATAAAGACAGAAAAAAAAACACTAGTTTTTGGCGTCAAACTCGAAATCTGTGACTTACATCGTAAATTTAACAGGAAATTCTTAAATGTTAATCAAATGCTCGTGGAAAGGTTTCAAGTATACCGTTATTTGCAGCCATTCAGTAGCAGTCGTTGAAAAAGAAAAATCTTTTCCCGCTCATTTATCTAAAGTAAAGAGTTTTCGCTCTAGATCGTTTATAACTTATCCATCAATTCCCGGGGTTTCGGGAAGGAAAAGTTTACAGCAACGACGTGTAAGAACATATCCAAATAAGATGAATAATACTGATACACACGAAAAACCTTCCACTCAAATACGGCATAACAACAATCCACTAGATATATGTGATATAATCGAAGTACCAGAAGAGAAAAGCCAGTGTGGATATTGTGCGCTTGAGTTTCCCCGTGGCTTATTGGGCATTATTCCATTTAAAATTTTCGTAAAGCATGAAGAAAGGTGAATCTATATCAATGGTATGGTATAGTAATGCAATGGTATAGTATATATGTATATGGTATATGCAATGGTATAGTATATATGGTATAGTAATGCAAGTCTATCTCTGACACTGAATTCATGCTATCTTCTGCAAAGTCATCAGCAGCTCGGTGCTACTGCATCCGTTACAACTGCATCTATAAAATATTTCCTCATTTTAAAGAATCTCTTTTGAAATTTGAACCAACAGTAGCTCTAAGTAGCCTTATAAAAATGTAATTCCGATGGTTCGGATCTACAGACACTGTTAAACATCCATTCATTCAGTTATTTATTTATTTAACGTTGGTAACGCTTAGATAGTTGTATATGAATATAATTATGTATTAATAAACACTAATATAGACCAACAAATTTTTTAAAATTTTTTCATATTTAAATTATAAAATAATTAACAATAAAACAAAAACACACAAAGAACTAATTAACGGCATATTGGGCATGTACATGATTT
>JAUZNK010064108.1:0-14627 GCA_035046665.1 Euphysa ruthae
TGCTGTAAGTGGGTTGTATCGACTTCACCGAACTGATGCTGTAAGTGGGTTGTATCGACTTCACCGAACTGATGCTGAACACTAAACTGATGCTGTAAGGGTTTAGAAGTAATAATAGTTATGACGTCATGGAACAGAAAACTTTTTTATTAGTTTTAGAAATTACGACACATTGACCACAAAGAGCATATACAAAAACTTTTGAATGTTAAGATCACATGTACTATTTAAAAAAATTATAATTAAAAAACGGACCATTTACGATCAATAAATGTTCTTAAATGATATTTGAAAACCTTATAAATAATTTAGTGAGTGGTATAGATATAAATATAATTATAATAATAATATTTATTAGCAATGATATACACAAAAAGTGCTGAAAAAAACAGGTGGGTAATATATCTAATTCTTTATTATACTTTAAATATTTATAACAAAAGAGATATAAAAGTAAAACATTTTCATACTATTAAAAGTATAACAGTATATTATGCTTCATCTTCCTCAAATAAGTCATCGATATCATTATCTTCATGATTATCAAAACAATCGTGTTTTCACATATTTCGCTGTTGCATTTGCAGAGATCAACGCATTTAAGCGAAGCTTTTTCGCAGGAACACCTTATGGTATTGCATCCTGATTTGCATGAACAGTACACAGACTTTAAAACACTATCTGGCGCTGCAGGTAATGACACCCACTTTATAAACAATTTTTTTTCTCCTAAAAACCACCCATGGCCATCCGGACTAGGGGCGGTATGCATTAGTCAACACTCCGATACATTTCATAGCTGCAACGTTTAATATGAAACTACAACGAATCGAATTTTGGTGGGAGTACTTATTGATTTTTCATATTTTAACAGAGTACTGACAATCATTTACGTTTCTATCTTTTTCTTTCCCGTACAGATAAGGAACAAAACTTTTATTCCAAAAAATTTTTCTTGTGTTTTTCCTTAACTTGGAAAAAAAAAATTATTGTCATTTTTTTTTGTAGAAGACAGCTTTACCGTGGAAAATTCGTCAGCATGCAGATTTAAACCATGGAAAGTTTTTTTGCAAAAATGCGCTTTAGTATCTTTGCTTTTTCCTAGCCCCAAATTTCTACATTAATGAACTATAACTTTCAAATATGCTTTGATGAAATTACCTAGTAAGTAGTTTTTTTTACCATAAATGCCTTGCTCAGTCACAATAAATATTTATAAAAATGCAAAAATAGCTTATTTTTTTTTTATCGTATAAAATAAGAATAGCGGCAATAATACGATTCAAGATCGACAGATGCTTTTCGCAAGCAGTGCAAGATCGGCAGATCCTTTTCTTATGTAGTGCAAGATCGACAAATCCTTTTCGCTATCAGCGAATGAAACCCAACGAACGCGGTGCTGTTGCAAGGGTAGGCAGTAGGCTGATTCAAAAATGAAATAGGAGTTGAATACTTAACAAGAAACTTTTAGTATGGAATAAGGTATTACACTATCCATCTTATAAATCTTTCGTTAAACGCAGGTATAAAATAAGCAATTTTTTATGAAAAACCTCTTAACGGAAAACTAATTCCACTAATTTGTTTTTAAAAACACATTCGCTAATACTTTATGTGTCACCTCACTCAGTCTGTACCATCAGAGAAGACTAATAAAAAAATCGATAAATTATAACAGAAAGATCTATCAGATAACAGAGTTGATAATCAAAACAAAAAAGTGGATAAAATTGATTCGACAAATTATGTTGGAAAATCGAGTTATTATGACGAGTTACTATGTCGAATTTGTCCAAATAGCATGAGTACAAACCATTAATGAAAATTTGATTCATATTGGCATTTATTTATACTGGCATTTATTTATATTGGCATTTATTTTTGTAGAAATTCGTCGATGGTCTGAAATTAAACTGGTCGAAAGCTAATTGTAAAATTTTTTCTTGGGCTAATATTTATTCAAATATCTTTTATTATATTCTCAAATAAGAAAAAAAACCCATGAGACGAAAATTTTTTCTTTAGCTTTTCTATTTACCTCTGTCTCACGTAATTTAAAAGTGAAAATAAAATTTTGTGAGATGGAATAAGAAATTGAATATTAAAGAACATGACATGGCTGCATGAATAATGCATACATCTGTTTTATTTATACGTAGAGAATATGGAATCTTTTAATAATAAAAAGAATTTGAGATGAGACGATGGAAATGGATAAAACGGTTATGTATGTTTTATTATTAGAAGCAGAGAAAAGTTAGTCAAAAAGTTTTGGATAATAATTATGGATTTTTAAGAGCATGAAAGTAATACGCCCTTTCACAGTTTTAAGAACACGAGGGTAACTGTTTAAAAATTCAGTTGATTTTATAAGAAGTTGAAGCAGGATTTGAAACAAAAACCTATAAATCTTTTTAATAAAAATGTATTTGAAATCAAATGTTCTATGATTCTGGCAGAACATAGAGTTTTTGAACAAGGAGTTTTGGTTAAAATTCCTTACAAAAATTTTTTTAAATTTTTAATTAAATAAAAATTTTTGTTTAGCACCAAAACTATTCACAAGCTGCTTCCCTGATATTTTTAAGCATTGCTCAATGCAGATAAGAAACTGTGAAAAATTTTCGTTTTATTTATTAGCTATTATATTCATATATACATACAATTTGCTTTAAGAGCCTCGTACTCTGAATTGGAGATTTCCTCACAAATTTTTGTTTTAAATTGGGAAAAAACACCTGTTAAACAAGGTTTGAAAGATTGTAGGAAAAAAGCCCCCAGGATAAAACCTCCTGGATATATCCTGGATATACCTCCCGAGAAACATGCCCCCCCTTACTAGGAAAAAAGCCCCTGGAAAGATTCCATCTAAAATAAACAACATCTGGAAGAAAATCTCCTGGTAAAATACCCCTAGGATATACCCCCGAAAATAAAAGCCATCACCCACTCAGTTCTCTAACCTTTTTTAAGTAATTAAGTAGAATAACTATATCCAAACTAGTAAAATTACTATCAATTTTGAATGGCTATCTGTTTGTGCATAAGATTTCTTAAAGCAAACCTAGAAAATACATATAATAAAACCTATGGTTGATTGTTTTTTTGTTAGTTACAGAAAATTTAAAAACAAACGTTTTATAGAATGTATACAGCAGACGAAGAGAAAGATTTTATACTAATGAAAATACCTTATTTATTTTTCTAACATATTTTAGCCTAAGCATTGTCACATTATACTCTAATATGCATCATTCAATGTACATTTAAGTATTAATTGGGGGCAATTTTCTCATTGGCAGTATTCCTTGGGTGAGGCAATTTCTCGGGGCGATTTTCCTAATACCCATGAGATAATCATTCTCATGCTTTTTGGCCATCAACATGGTATAAGTTGTAACTTGTAATCAACATTTGTGTTGTATTGTTTATAAATGATTTATGCATTTAATTTATATCATAAATTATTGTTTTATCGTTTAAAAACGGCTATGAGACATAAAGATTTTGTTTTTATTAGTCAAAAGTTTGGTTTGAGAGGTAATTATTTGTGGTTATAACGCTTTAACGTTCAGATATATATATATATATATATATATATATAGAAATTTAAAAACCGACATATACTTTTTTAGCAATGTTTTTTTAATTGGTTTAGGATCGACTTGAATTGAAAATTTATGGTAGAGTTTAAATATGTGATAAATTAAATAAGGTGCTGTTTGAAAGACGTTGTTTCTTTCTGATAGCTGTTTTGGTGTGAGGCGCGAAGTTTCGATTTGAGTGAACATAGCTACCATAGCTGCGTAAATGGAGTTTATCTTATGAGACAGAATTTTCTAATATGGCCATCTGGTTTATTTGGTTGAAAATTTAGATGAAGCGCCTTAGTTTCTAAAGATAAATCTCGCTTCAGAATGATTTTGTTTTTAAAATATTTTTACAACTAATAAAAACACCGATTTTTAAAAACGATCGTTTGAAAAATTAAAAAAAAGAAATATCTTTCTCAGGCAAAATATTTCTAACAGCCTATCCGACCATAAACTGTGAACTCAGACCATTAACTCAGCATACATACGTACATTTAAAATAACACCCAGACACTTGCAACATATTTCTAGTTTTCAGTAGAGTTTTTATCGAGCGGAGCCCTTAATAAAAGATATTAAAGCAACCTGCAAAAACACTTTTGCATATGCTTCTTTAGATTTTATAAACAAAATGATAACGTTTTTTTTTTATATAAATTATATCCATCATAATTAAGTATACTAAAATAAGATTATGAAAATCAGATTCAAAATAAGAAATTGTATAACTTTTCAGAACGTAACACTTTTAAGATCAAAGTTAAAATTAATAACTTTTTCAAAGTTGCGACTATTTTTTATCCAACCTTTATCCGATTTTCATTCAATCTTCGTGTTTATAAAATTGCGTAGTTATTTCGTCGGAGAATTATGCAGGCGATGTTGGTTGAATAAAGATATCTGCTTGAATTATTACCCTCTCGAAAGATTCCTTAATTCCTTAATTTAAAAAAAAAATTGGTATTTTAATTACAAAGATATCATATTTACTCCTTTCCTATTGATCTTATGTTATGGCGTTTAATTCACACCAAAATATGGTAAAAACATACATCGAAAAATGAAAATGAAAACACTTGTAAGGTCATAAATAACAAGCATAGGTCGCCACTTGGATGTTGAAAAGATTACACAAGTTTTAAGACTCATCAAACATACAAGTTTTAATTATTCTAGATTATTTATTTCATACGCAATCCTCATTTTTATAATAGCAGGTGTTCATCTTAAAATATTTTGCAACATTTTGTGTTTCCCTTAATTCTTGTCACCAATCACGATAAGTTTAAGAAAAGCACGTGACCAAAATCCTTCTGTAAAAATTTCGCTGATAGATCTTATTTTATCTTTATAAACATTTATGAGAAGGAAATCTATTTTCAAAAGGGTTTATTATAACAAGTTTTTTAGAAATTTCCACCTGTTCACTTCTCATAGCTAAGGTAAAATTTTTTTTATTTACCAATAGTTTGAAAAATCAAATCAAACAACATATTAAAATATTCAATCATTCAAATCTATAGTACAAAGATGAGATATGATTTCATTAAGTGAAACATAAAAATTTTGAGAAAAAAAGTAGGCGTGAAGATTCTATGTAGAAAAGCTTTAGAAACATGATTTGGATTATCTTAGTGGAGGTGGGTAGCTAGTGTGTTCAGCGGTGGGTGGAGGTAGGTCGCTAGTAGAAGTATGAGGTTTCCTACTAATTTTCTAGTGAATTTATTGTTAAATTTTTAAAGCATAGTTTACATGAATCATGAATATTCAAAACTATAAAACGAAGGTTTTATGTGTAAGAGAAATTATTTTTGCGCAAAAGTGCAAAAGTAAACCTACTTTTAGTAACTATGTTGGTATTTTCAGTTAGATTCACATATTTGAATCAAGAAAAGACATATTTAATATAAATATAATGTAAATATTGCAGCCTGGCTGAGTTTTTAGCTCTTCACTTACTTGGTTCAAACCGCTTTGAACAATCAGACTACTTGAATGGTTTGAAACATTTGAAATATCAATATATGCAAATAATTACACAAGTTCAAAGTTAAGTCGAGAACAATTAGTGTGAAAAGACTTTGCTATGTTCAGATTGGAAGGGAAACCTAGAAGATAAGTTATGGCCAAAATACCCAGTATCTTTTCATAGAACCCTTTGTAAGGTATCAATGTTAGTTGCAGGGATTATGTTACAGCTTTTTTTGTTGACGTTATTTGTGCGGACCTTGCAAGTCTTTTGAATCTCGATAGTTTTGAGTTTTATTAAGTTGGAAAAGCTGAACGTTGTATGGAAACAAAAGTGAAAGTTAGCTGGACGGAATTTCTATTATGAGATGATTATGACAATATTTTTCAGTTAAATGTACGGACACAAACTCTATTTTTTTCGTGAACTTTTACAGTTTATAACTTAAACATTTAACTTTATATTATTTAGTTTACCAGACCAACCCGAAATAAAAGTGAAATTTAACCCTAAAATAACATTTTTATAATTTTTCTTAAAAGAAAATGTTCGGCAGCTGACAGAAAATAACATTAGAATTAATTTTGCATTTGTTGATTGTTTTAGAAATTTCGAACCCATTGTTCAAGCCCAAAACTTGATAGTTGATAATAGAGAGTACATATGAGTCTGCCGAACGTTGTTGGGACCATGAGCCATTACGGCCCATATATGCATCTGTCAAACACTTGTATGACCATAACAAAACAAGGAAAATACATTGTTTAAAACCTATAGCATTATTATATCTCATCTCTTAATATATTCAGAAATGGGTTAAACAGTTTTAATGGAAGTCAGTGGGCGAGTTAAGATGTATTGGTAATAATCGATCCGAGCCTGGAAGATAATTATCTGTTTAAAGCCGTGCTTTAGGAAAAAATTAGAGCATTTATTGCTGGGAGTATTTCTTATCTATTTTTTAAAGATTACCATGGTTTGGAGAAGGAAAGTTTAAAACTATGGTATATACGTTTGCATCACAGCTTCCGATTTTATATTGGGTCCTCAGGACCAATTTCGCCCTCAAAATAAGAGCAATTTACTTCAGGAAATTTTTGAGGGGTTTTTTGCTGGTAAACCACCGCTTAATCCGAAGAAAAACTTTTGGGTCTTGTTAATTTATAATTTTATTTGCTCATTTATAATTGGATTAAAACTTTTCAACAAAGGGCTAAAAGTGGAATTATGATTTACACTATCATAAAATATTTAAGAATTCTAAACTTTTGATAGATCCTAAATTGAAAAATTTACAATTATTTTTTCATCAAAAAAATGTCGGTAAGATTTAGTTAAGTTCAGCTTCCTATAAAAAAGATCTGTTCTTAACATTCATAATAATATGCTGCATTTGAAAAGATGTTACTCAGGCCAAAATAAGGAGGAAAGAAAAAAATTGTGTATTTTGATTGAGGTAAGCTCTTATTTTAAAAACAAACAAAACATTAAAAGCCATAAATTTTTTAAATTAGATTGAATCAAATATTAATACTAAGTAATAATTTTTTAAAGGAAAAAACAATCGCAATTAAGTTTTTGGGGACTTTTACCCTAAAACCCGCAAAATTTCAGTAAATTTTTGTAAATATAAAAAAAACATATCAAATTCATAATGGCGACCATTTTTCACAAACTTTTGATTTTTTTGAATAAAAAATAAGACAAATAGTGGAAATAATAGCAAGAAATGAAAATATATAATTACAACCCCATTTATTTTGTGATAATAACTTAGCAATGCTACATTAAACATACAGCAAAAATTTCAAGTTCCTAGCATTCGAAGCAATGACAAAACATTGTTTTTAGCGCAGAAATTACGAATTGCTTTTAATTAATGCCTATATTTGTAGCATATATTTGAATAGAAGGGGAGAAATACAAATTTACATTTTCTCGAAATTCGATCGCTAAGGAAATTCCTGTTTTTAATATCTACAAAACTAGAAAATTGATAACTTTGAAACTTTGCAAATACATTGCCAGATAGCAAAATGTTAAACTGGTACCAAAGTCCAAGTTTTGAAAAAAAAAAGTGGACTTTGGAGTATTATACACCGTAATACCACTGTAAAACCTTTCTATTTTACAATATTTTCTAGGGAGTTTTCGAAATTTTTATAGTTCATTTTGTTGTCCTTTTAGTATTTCGAATTCCTTTAATTCCCACCATCAAAACGTTAATAAATAGATGAAATAGGAGAACTAACAAACAAATAGTTAATCTAAAAATAACACAAGAATAATAATAAACAAAGTGAATTTATTAAAATAAGATTGCTGTGTAATTCAGCATAAATTTCTATGTCAAAAATTGCTTTTCTAAAAGCCTTACTTTAAATCATTTACCACTCAAGAGTAGTTCTACTTTTAAATATCGGTAAAGGCTACCAGTGATTATATATTAAATGATTCTATATAAACAATGTATTAACTTTTAACATCAGTAAATGCAATCATCAGTTATATATATACAAGGCGGTAGCAAACGTTTATTTTGAATATCGCCAAAAACAGTGAGCGGTTATAAAAACTAAATGGAAGCGAACCCTTACTTCCATTTTTCATAAATAATCTCTTTTATAAAAATTCTCAAATGTTTACGTGTTTGCTTAAATGATTTAAGAACATAGATTTTAATGTAATGCATATTTCGCGTGCAAAGAAAAAAAAAGCGCATGGAAAAAAGAAAGACGTTACATTTGCTTAGTACTGGATCACAAAACATCTCTAAAAATCATCTAAAAAGCACCATGGGGCCATTGGACCCGACGTGTTGCTTTTAGCTGTTTCTTTATCAACGGTAAAAGGTGTTATAATGAAAGTTGATGCTTCTTATCAAAATCACAGAAAATAAAGATATCAATATTACATCAATATCACAATACACTTCCGTTTCTTTTATATTTCAAGAAATTATGATTAATAATAGAATTGTTGATACTGACAAATTCAATGAACATTTTATATTTTTATTTAAGTCTATTAAAAATTGCCTACCAAAAAATTTTTAAAATGTTTTTTTGGTCAATAATAAAAACAAGTACGAATTAAGAGCCCTGACAGACTATATATAGACTATAATTTTGTACAAAACACTTCCTTTTTTTTTTTTTTTTTTTACTATTCTTCGGCTGAATTTAATCTTTCTACGTTTATGGAAATATTGTTGTGACAGACAATTTTTGATGTTCTGCTTGTTATTTGCTGATTTGCGAACCAAATTCTGACTAACTTATGACGGTATACTTGAAATCCATTGACCCATTTTTATGTTGTTTTGCTAGGAAATCAGCACCAGTACACCAACAGGCCTGTCTTAAGACCCTCTTTTAAAAATTTTATGGATGAAGATTTCATAAATGATACAAAAAATATTAATTGAGAAGACCTTGTAACTGATTACGATGATGTAAATGACTCTACTTCCGTTTTTTATAAAACTATTTGAAAGTGTGGTTAATAAACACACTTTTTATAAGAAACTAACTAAAAAGCAGATGGCTGGCTTACAGAAACCTTGGGTTACAAAAGGCATTGTTAAACCTATAAATATAAAAAATACACTTCATAAAAAATATCTAAAATCTAATAATGGTCATTTAAAATGCCAATTATTTGCTAAATTTAAGCACTTATATAAATGATATAAACAATCTTTTAAAGTTGAGAAAGAATGGCCACTATACTAACTTCTTTAATAATAACATGAAGAACATACAGAAAGGCATTAAAGAACAAATCAACATTTAACCAAACAAGCCATGTAATACCCCACTAACAAGTTTGATCATTAATAGTAAAATTGATAGTAAAAACTCTAATCTCAAATTTGGCAAAAGCACTGGTTTTTTACGAGTTTGTACTGGTTGGTACAAACAGTCTCCCAACGTTATTGCTTAAACTTACTTCGAACATTATTTGTAAACCAGAATCTAAAATTTGTAATAACTCATTCAAAAATAGTATTTTCCCTGATTTTCTAGCTAGCTCAAGTTATTCCAAAGCATAAAAAGGGACCTAAACTTGACTGTACTAACTATCGGCCGATTTCTCTTCTTTTAAATTTAAGCAAACTATTTGAAAAAGTTGTATATAAAAAAATTATACGATTTTTAGAACAAATAAAAATGTCTATATAAGAATAAGTTTGGCTTTAGAAAGAATCATTCAACAAAACGTGTTTTTATAATCACTGAAGTAATTTGGGAGGCACTTGAAAATGGTAAATATGCTTGTGGGGTCATTTGTCATTGACTTGCAAAAGGCGTTTGATATAGTAGATCATAACATACTGCTATCTAAACCCAACTACTATGGTATACGTGGTGTTCCGTTACATTAGTTCAAAAAATATCTTTCAATCGGAGACAGTTTGTTGTTTGCATAAATGGTATTCATTCCGATATAAAAACTTATCTATTGGTGTTTCTCAGGGGTAGATCCCTGAGGAACATCAATAGGTATGTTTTTTATTAGGACAGCTTTTATTTATTATAGATATAAATTAACTTAGCCTTTCGATGCATCACTCTAATAATTTTCACTTTGTTGATGACACTAATCTTTAACTAACAACTAATTCGCTTCGAATGTTAGACAAATTAATTAATCATGACCTTGCCAACCTTGTTCAACCTTGTTCAGTGGCTCAGGACAGATAAAATTTCATTAAACACTAAAAAAGCTGAGATTTTTTTTTTTTTTAAATAATCAAGGATAGTTTCTCAAATTAAGCAACAACAGCTATCCTAAACACCGGAATTTTAGAATGAGCGGACAGAAAGTATCAATATCTAATAATGTCTTAGTGTGGTGATTGATTAAAACTAATCTTTTAAATCTCATATTGGAAATATCTCTTTAAAGTTAAGTCGTGCAAATGGAATGTTAGCTAAAATTAGACACTATGTTAATCTTGAGACATTGTTATGTATATACCATGCTATATTTGGGTCACATTTAGATATTCTTGTCAAGTCTGGTGTCAATATAAAAGTACTACTCTTTCCAAGGCCACTTTATGTACAAAATAAAGCAATGAGAATAATCTTCTTTAGACCATATAACTCAGCTTGTAACATCCTCTATTTTCCTAGTGAAATTCTCCACTTTTATGACCTCGTTCAATATTTAAATTGCTTATTTGTATGGGAACAACAGCATTCTATGTTGTCAACTGTGTTGGAAGAATTTCTTGTTAATCGAACCAATCGGTTATAATTTGAGGTCAGTAATTAATTATTTTCTCATTATTCGAATGGCTACTCAGATGTATAAATTCCATATAAATTCCATATAAATTCCATATGAAATTTTCAAGTTGAAGTTATATATTTTTTTTTATTGATTTTATTGATATATTTTTTTTATTATTATTTTGTATATTGTAAAAAAGAAAAATACGATACAAGTAGCCACAATCTGTATATTTAAAAAAATATTTGTTTTTTTATTGATCAATGGTTGATTAATAATTGTGTTTATTCTTGCCACTACTTGTTTTTTATCTTAAAGTTTATCCTTGTTGTTGTTTTTTGTTGTATATTATCTTGTCTTGTAATTTTCATAGCATACGTATATTTTTTTGTGGCAAGATAAAAGTTTGCTTGTTTGCTTGCAGATACTGTGTTTAAACTACCAAACTTTAAGCATTAATTTACTGAATTATCAAAAAAATATATTGAGATTTCTAAATTATGGAATTCATTAAGAGATTCCAGATTAAAATCTATTTCGTTGCGTATATTCATCTAGAATTCTCTCCAGAAATATCTAATTCTAAACAATTAAATTTATTTACCGTAACAAAACATGAACTTACATTAACTTAAAGCAGTATAATCAAATAATGTGACAAACATCCAGGTTAGGGCTAAAACAAGTCTTACAAAACAAGGTGCGTCCCATCAATCGAACTTGAATGTCATTCATAAATTGTTTGGATTAGATTTATTGGAAACTATTATTTTAGCATTCTGGATTTGAAACTAGAAGCGTTGTTGATATAAATGTTGATTTAATAAGCAACTAAATAACACGCCCTTTTGTAATTTTTTTTTTTTTTTTTTTTTTTTCTTTGCCTCTAAGATACATATTTCCCATGAAATTCTCTTTATTTTAATAATAATTAGGGAGAAATCTAGTAAATTCCTTGACATTAAAACGCATAAATATGTTTTCTTAATAAAGTACTCGATTTTTTCTATGGGCAGTCTTATTTAAAAAGCTTTAACCCACCACTGTTACCTTAGGCCTTAGGCATTGGCACCAATCGTTGTGCAAACGTCATGCCATCTAAATCATATACACTAAGATAAACTGTTAAAAATTTTCAAGCAAATTTAATATATCGCCACCAAAAGCTAATAAACAATCTAAACTTCGTTTAGTTAACTTGAATGCAAATAAGTTTAAAAAGATTATCTCACATAGTACAACCCAACAAGAATCATTAATAACAACGCCAGCCTAACCATGGATTTAAGAGGCTCATTGCTCGACACAGTCTAAAAATTCCCCTCGATACAAATCAGGAAGATTCTTTATGAGACATCAAGCAATGCTATGCTTTTTTTTAATCTGTTTTTGTGTGTGATGTATAATGGGACCACAATGGAAATATTGTTGTGACAAACAATTTTTTTGCCTATACTTGCCACCATTTGTTTTTATGTTAGTGTTCTTTTATAATTATATGTTTATTTTTTTTCTGTTGTCATGTGATTTTCATAGCTAATGTATATTTGTTTGTGGCAGAATAAATACTTACTTACTTACTTACTTAGATTTTCGAAAACAATGTTAGTTTGTTAAATTTCTAATGCAGGTTTTGTTCCTGTATACCCAAGGGCTATTTTGTTCCTGTAAACCCAAGGGCTAATTTATTCCTGTATACCCAAGGGCTATTTTGATCCTGTATACCCAAGGGCTATATTGCTCCTGTATACCCAAGGACTATTTTGTTCATGTATACCCAAGGGCTAGTTTGTTCCTTTATATCCAAGGGCGATTTTGTTCCTGTATACCCAAGGACTATTTCCCGAAAAAAGAACCTTGTTATTTTATTTCTCATTGTTATTTAACCAATTATTTCGATGATTTTGAAACGTTGTGTGTTGATAAATTAAGTAATGCTCCATTATGTTCAAATATCTAGGCCCCAATCTTGATATATGGTCAATTAAAGAGCTTTATGATTCATGTTTCTATTTGCTAATTTGTATTGAATATGCTTTATTAAGAATAATTCAAGGATCGTAAGTTAAAATAAAAACCTCAAGATTTCTTATAATCGTAGCTAGAAATTTCCCGCGTTCAAAGTAATGCACAACGAAAACCCACCTAGCGTGCTGAAACCTATTTAAACTAATCCTTCTTTTAACAACAATCAGTTCTAATAATAATTTCCTAAAGGATTAATTCACGTGTCAGATAAGAAAGTTTGTCATTTATTCAGTTTATTTGTTTTTTATTTTCTTATTTTCTGCTTTTTTTTATTCGTAAAACAATTATAATCTTTTGGAATGGTCTCAGCAATAATCATGTTCAAATAAAAAAATTACGATTGGTGTTAAATTTGCAAATTTAAAATTAAGTTTATAGGAAAGAGTTTCACAAAGACTGTTAATAACTTTATTAATTCGCATTGATATGGTTTATTTGTTAACGTTGAATCACCAGACTTGCTAATTTCAAATATTGACAAACGGATGAGTAAACGCAATTGCAAACAATTATTTCGTGTTTAGATTAAAAATATACAAGAATGCTTGTATCAACACACTCATGACACAATGGCGTTTGCGTGGGTGTTGTTGGTGATTATCTGGACGTTCGCTGCAGTAGTACAAATAACAGGTATGAATGTTTTAAACATTGATTTTTAATGATTTTTAACGTGTAAATAATATTATAGAAATACTTTGCGCAAGCTTTTTTTATTTATGAGAAACCCACTTACTTCTTGTGAGCCTAGAACAAAAAATATTGATAAGAACTGTCAAATCTTTCTTCATCAAACTTTTTAAAATTCTTAAAAGCAAATTTTTGCAGAAGATAAGGGTTAAATTGTGTTTAAACTATGTTTGTATGATTTTGAGTTTGCAAAATTTGAATTTACAAGATGAGAAATATTTTCTCAAAAAGCAGCTTTGAAACTTAAACCCAAAGTTACTTTTTCACATCTTTCCGTTGAAAGCAGGAATTTTCGAATTGTCCCTTTATCTTAATGTACCTTTGAAAGTGATTGCTTTTTTATAATATCGATATATCAATCGGCAGGCTTTATTTCTATCATCAGAATAAATATATCTAATATATTATAAATCAAATTTATTTTTTCATCTTGAAAATGTTTGGAAATTTTATGAATTTTGAATCATAATAATATTGCAAGTGTGGAATAAAATTTTTAACCTCAGTCATATTACTAAGGAAGATAAAAAATCACGTTTTGGAATGAAATATATATTTTTGGTGACACTTTAAATTCTAGCGTTTTTATATTTTAGAAGTAGGCTGGCTCGAACTTCCGGAAGTATGGGTTATTATTATGATAATTTCGCGGACTGTTAAGGACAATTAAGAAGTTGAAAAAGAAGTTCTTTACACGCTTTTTGCGTTGTGGTCTGTAGAGGACAATGTGTATTTTCGTGCAGCACAAAACAGGTTTCGGGAAGAAAGTATAAATTGTAGTTGATATGATTATGTTCTTTATGGATGTATTAGATTCTTTGATTTTATATGAGTTAATTTTCGAGACAGTTGTTTGGGGATTTTTAAGTTAATGTATTTGGTGATAGATAAATTTCCTAGGGTAGTTATTACCGAAAAATACCGAATTTAGATGTTTTTATTTGATTTTTATTTCATCAGAGTGTGTAATAGCGGAGTTGGCACAGTGGTTTGACTCTGGAGCAAAAGGTTACGAGTTCGACTCACACCTCTGGCGGAAATTTATTTCCATGTTATCTCTGAGCTTCTGAGCAAAACTCATTGCGTAATGCAACGCTAGCTCAAAT
>JAUZNK010064119.1:0-14625 GCA_035046665.1 Euphysa ruthae
GAAGTAAATGGCTAAAAATACCTGTAAAAGGTAAATAATTGAAACGTTTTTTTTTTTTTTTTTTTTTTTTTACCTTTCTGTGTTTTGTAGAAATTGATAAAACCTTAAATGGCCCTATATCTGTTAAGGTATGTTGAAATTTGAAATTTAAACGTTTCCACCGAATCAAATAGCTGAAAACGCCAATGGAATTTAAGCAATATGCCACATAAGTTTTCGGTAAAACAGATTTTTTTAACCATTCCGTGTTTTACAGAAACTGATAAAATCCGGAATGGCCTAATATCTCTTGAAGTATGTCATCATTTGAAACTTAGAAATGGATGAAAACGCCAGTAGACTGTAAATAATATCTAACAAATTTGTTCGACAAACAGTAATTTGCAAATCATCAACTCATTCCCAGTTCCCTATTCTTCATCCCCTTATTCCCTATTCTGGTCTTTACTTATCTTACGCAGTTGAGAATCAGGTTTGTGAGAGTGCTGTAGATAATAATTGTTTGTTTTAAAATAAATGTGTTTATATGTTTTAGTGGAAAATTAAAAAGTTAAATTATTTCACGAAATCAATACCAAGAGTAATTAATTCACTTAATCACGACATCTCGTTTTCTTCGATATCTAATTTTTTAACGCCTTATTCAAGTGAATGCAATTGATCTAAAGCAATTCCTTTAGACGTCAACTTTTCACCATCAGTAGATTAAAATCACCAAATCTTAAACGTTTTACATGTTGACCGCCCATTTCATCCCCCGACATCGTTCAATTTTCTCAAGTGAAAGTTCAGTTCTCGTAAAAGATCTTGTCAACACACTTGATTTGATACATATATTATAACACAAGTATCGATACTGTTATTTGTTTTGTTTGTGCTACACAAGAAACGAGAGGTAATTTAAAGAGTGAAAGGTCAGGGGAATTAGTGTTTCATGTAACTGCCCTTCTGTTCCATGTTGTAGACCCACAATGTCACCATGATATAGCTATGACAAACAACCATTTAACCAAGACATGCGAGGAAGGACGTAAATATTTTATAGAAATAATACAGTGTGTTCAATTTCTTGTTCGCCAAGGAACCGCTTTCAAAGGAAGTAGAGAAAAATGACAATTTTACGCAATTGAAGTTGTTAGGAAGTATTGAAAATCCATGCAGGTTAGTTAACAAAACTTCCAAAAGAAAGTAAACTCATAATGACTATCAAAATGAACTACTAACTATTAAGTATTATGTGAAATCAAATTTGACTTTTTGTCTAAGGTTTAAGCATTGGGTACCAATTATAGTCACTCACAGATAATTTTTCAAGATCTTTACAAGCGAAAAAGATGTCTGCTGTAAATAACTTTGTTTCGTTATATGATGATGAGCGATATAACACATTCGGAAAATGTTGCTTTCGTGGTAAAATCCATTTTGATTTACAGACTCATTGTTTTATTTGTTCAAATTTTAATATTTTGAAGGTCTTGTTGTAAACCTTATATGATTTAAGAGTTAAGTTACAATAAAAGAAAACATTTTTTACATACAATATTGCGTTTTCCTGCGTTTGAGATGTGAAAAATTTTGGCGGGCGGCAAACCCACCCCCACCCCCAGTTAAATTGCCGCATCGTGGACACATCAGGATTAGATTATATTTAGTTTATAGAAAAGAACGTTAAATTTGTGAAAATATTTGTTAAATTTTAAAATGTTTGCTAAATTTGTCTAGAGAGAAGGCATACTAAATGAGTATAGGTAAGTTTTTATGGGTAAAGATAAAAATAATCCGATTGAACCTAGCAGTATTTTTTTCTGACCTGATTTTCATGTTCTAGCTAAAATTTCATACAATTGGTTAATTTCTTCAAAAGCAATGACAAAGTTTGCGCAAACTCTAGATTTCTGTAATCCACTGAGTTTAGCTGTAATAGGCAAAGAAATATACATTGGATTCGGTTTTGCAGGATTCTAACATGAAACAAATTATTGAATTATATTTCGTTTTTCAAATTTAACTTATAAACTGAATGCGCGATTAATTGGTCAACCCGAAAAATAATGATAAAAATTAGTGTATAATCAGTTATGCAACCAAACACGTTCAAAGTACTGAATGCACGTGAACAATCGCATCATTGTCAAATAACAGTATAAACATTAAATTTTCAAATATATAGCATATAAAAGCAATCTGCAAATTTTTTGTTTCCTTTCCGTAACATTTTAGTTTATGTCTACAACGACTGGTTGCTTTTTCATAAGCACGTGCACAATAGCCTCAGAATACATCAAATTATCAAGTAGGAAGTAGGATTATTGTGTAAATTCTTAAACTTTGTTTGATAGTAAAGATTATTAATTCAAGTGATGTCTTTTGCTTTATTATTAACTAACCATTTAAAAATACCACAATAACCTTAAAATAGAGCCAATTAAACAAAATATTTAAATAGAATTTATAGGTCAAACGGAGTGTTATGGATAAACATAAAATAAAGGTTTTAATAACGGAAGACACTTTTATCAATAAGGTATGAAATTTTTTGTTTTTATATATGAGGGTTTGAAATTGATGAGAGGGAATATATTTATTTGTAAGAAATATTAAAACAAACCGAAAAGTTCCGTTTTTTGGGGGATATCGCCTTCATTTTAATGTATTGACTACAGTTTTTTTCTTGTATGTGTTGACTGTAAAACTGGTGATCAAGCGCCTGTTGTCAATTCCCCGTTCCCATAAAATGCCAATCCTGCAATGCATTCTGGTATTTTTATTCATCAAAATCAAAACGAACCCATGGCACGCTAATGTTTGCTGTAGCGATGAGCAAGAACTTAGCCAAATTTATTTTCTGTGATTTCTAGTTATTTAACATCAGAAACATTATCTCGAAGTTTTTTTCAAAACTTTACTCCCCCTGACATTCTAAAATGTTCTTTAAGTAATTTTTCCTTTGAAGGAGAAGATTCTTTCGAAAACAAATGTGTACGAATAACTTGTTATGTTCCTTGGTGTTACAGTAATTCAAAACGCAACAAAAACATGTATTTTTATTTTATTCCAAATGATCCCACATTCAGAAAGAATGGTTAATTTAAGATCAGCCGAAAGAACTTCGACTGATTTTAAATATTTTTTCATCTAATTCACACAGAGTATGCTCTGGAAGAAGACATACATGAACAATGTATCTACTATTGTATTATTGTACCAAATTCATTAAAGCCTAAATTTGTTAAACAAAAAGAGAAAGAAGTAGCGCGAGTCTTATACTTAAACCTGTATTTACAAATGATGCTATTGCGGACAAAACACCAACTGAATTTACAAACGAGGGAAGTTTGAAACAAAAGAATGAAGCCTTAAAAGATCAACTAAGGGAATTATCAGTAAAAGAACAACAAAAAGAAGTCGCTTTAAATAAAAATATTATTGAAATCAAAAACCAAATCAAACCAAAAACAGTTCAACATGTTAAGCATTATAAAGGAGACTTAAATTCTATACTGGATTTGAAAGTTATAAGTTATTTTGTTCAGTCTTTGACTTTTTAAAACTCCATATATATTCATTAAGTTATTATGGATCAAAATTATCGGGATGAATTTTCACCAAAAATAGGAAGACCCGTACATTAAGTGTTGAAGAAGAATTCCTTTGAGAACTTATCCGATTACAGTGCGCATTTCCAATAGATTTAAGTGTGCGATTTAATATATCATCTAGCAGCACAAGTCGAATATTAATTACTGGGTATGACTTTTTACATATTCAGTTCAGAGCACACCCCACTTGGGCTTCAGATCCGTAGTCGAAACAATGCTAAAATGTTCGAAGAACTCTACCCCAATCCCAGAGTTACTATCGACTTAACAGAAACTTATCGAAGTCAGTCAGCTACATTCTCAAATTATAAACATCACGTACTGCAAAAGTCCTAATCGGTTTTGCACCTAGAGGTGCTACGATAGCTACATTTGTTTCAGACTTAAATTCAGCCGGGTCAAGTGGCAAAAAAATTACCCGGGATTGTGGCTTTTTAGACCTTTTAGAAGAAGGTGATGACCTGATAGTACACAGAGGCTTTGACAATGAAAATTTCTTAAAACTGACACACGAAACATTCCCCTATTTCAAACCGCAATTAACATTTCAAAAAGAACTAGCCACTAGACGAATTGTTTCTGTGACAAAACACGTTGGAAGTGCTATTGATCCAGTCAAAAACTATAGAATTTCGACAAATATTTTTCAACTGTCAGCGACAAAGGAAATTAATAAATTTTTGGTAATTGTTTGTTATCTGGTGAAATTTTTGCCCAATTTGAATTTTTTAGATTTTTAGAACCTGCTGATATTTGTAAAAAATTATATTCCGACATAGTTTTCATGTCGTATATATCTGATGTTTTGGTAACAAAAAAATCTCTCTAAATATATACTAAAAAATATTTACTTTCTTTTTAAACCCTCTGAATACATAAACTCAAAATAAAAATCGGTGAGTTCAGGTAAAGTAACGGTTGCCAACTCTTCTTCATTGAGTTTAATAGTTACAATGTGTGTATCGGCTTTTCGGTGTAAAAAAAAAATCAATTTTACTGGTATTTGTTAGCCATTATGCCTTGATACTGATAGTTTAAAGCATGATTCATTTTAAACTTAACACCAAAACTAATTTTGGATAAAATATTTTGTCTTCATAAGCTTCTGAAATCGACAAACCTTTTTTGGGAAACAGACACTTTACTTCAAATTGTTTCATGGATATTAGCAGATCCATCAGGGTTACATCCTAGCCAAGAGCATTTTGGATTGATTATGAAACCACAACTTAAAATTTTTGGAACCTTCTCTACCTCATATTGTTCAATAACTTTTGATTCATTCATCTTTCCCCATCTGCAACTTCGGCTAGGTTGAGGTAGCATTTTTTTAGCAAATATTGAGGAAAAGTTGATTTTCGTGGTGCCAAATTTTATCACAATTTTTTTTCTTTTATTATTTTTTAGAATTGTGAGGTCCTCCATGGGCGTTCAAGGGGACCCAGGCCAAGATCGCAAACTCTTCTCCTGAAACTGCATCTAGGTTGACACAATTCAACCATAAGACGTAAATAAATCATTTATTTATATTACCTTCGCTGCGCTTCTTGAATAAAAACCGTGTGTTATAACATAAATCTTGTCAATATCGATTTCCGGTAATTTTTTGTATAAAACGATAATTTACAAAAATAAATCAATAATACTTTACTTTACTTTTTTTGATTTTAATTTCTCAATCGATGTTTTTGATTCAAATTAAGACAAATGTTTTCAAAAGCTTACGACTTTTTGTCTGACACAATTTTGGATAAAGTTAAAAAAACTAATTTTATATGAAATAAGAGTTTTTATTATACTTTAATAAAAAATGCAACTTTAAAAAAAAAAAAAAAAAAAGAGAACATGATACAAATTGTATGAAATATATTTGAAGAAAAGAAAAACAATTTTGAGTTTAAAACGAGTTCAAATAGAATATCGATATAAACGCTTTGATAAGTATATTTTAAGAAACTTAAGTTATTAATTCTAATTTTACTTCGACATTAAATTTACGGCGACTTTAATTTTACGCCGACCTGAAATTCATGCCAGCCCTAATTATACCCGCGGAAAATTTAGATAAATCGCCAACACTAGTTGAAAAATTTTTTAATGCTGGTAAGTATCACTTGCAAAAGATGGTTACCAACAAATAGTCAACAAATAAGTTATTTTTTGTTCGTGGACTTTATTTCGCCAAATCTTACAGCCCGTTGTATAAATTTTCAACGAAAAAGAGCTAAAAAGGTATCGAATATTTCTTAGAGATTTTAAAATTCTCGTGTTTGTTTCCTCATAGCAGTTTTTAAAACAAAAGGAAGCATTTTATTGTTGTTGCTTAATAAACAAAACGAATAACGAAATTAAATGAAAACTGTGCTATAACAGCATATGGCGTATCGGTTGGCAGTATGCAAACATGAGAGAAGCTACGGGTTACTTTTATTTTCTATTTGCTTTTTTGCTTTGGATCAATTTTTAATGATTTAGCAAAATGGAATATTTTTAATAACAGCTTGTCCGAAATATTTTCGTACAGTCTCATAAAGCCTATAGTTTTTTTTTTTTTTTTTTTATAATTGAGGCAAAACACCAAAATTGCTATTATTTGTATTTCAGAGATAGAAAATGGTAAAGTTCTTTGTATTGACAATTTTTTCCAATCAGCTATTCCATAACCGTATTAAACTGGTTTTGAACAATCAAAGCGAAAACGAAAAATCCTTTAATATTTTATTTATATTGAAATTTTGTAAAAAAGTCACGAAGCTTTACTTGTAAATGTGCATGACGTAGGGAAAAGCCCTGGGATTTTGACTAAAAAACGAAAATTGAAAATTACTGTTTTGGGCACTTTAATCTATGCAAAATCGTTCTGGATAGGTTAAAATACGATTTTGAACTATAAAAGCCTAAAATTTAGGATTTAAAGTACCTGGTATTTTTGTAATTACCCTAGCAACCCACTAAGAAACGTGTTTCGACCCTCTAAAAAGATAAAAACAAATATATATTTAATATTTCTACACAGGGTTTATCTTAGGCTGACTAGAGAACAGTTTAATCGAGGCAAAACACAATTTTCTGTGATTTCGTGCTGTGTTTAACATATTTTAAAAACTGAATTTTAAAATGGGAAGTTTTGATCGAAAAAAGCTGCGAACACGGTTTTTAAAGAAGAAAAAGGGGTTCTAGGCCTTAAAAGCGTTCAGCAAGTTGTAAATAAAGTAAATAATGCTGTAAATAATGTAAATGCAGTTGAAACTGTAATTAATGAATCACAGCAATCCGGCGAAGTAACTCCATCTGCATCTTCGTCCAAACCATTTCACTGAAAAAAGTGCAGCAAATTTACACACCAATTTCTAAATCAATGACAGGATACAGACTCATTGATGTTGAACTGATTTCAACTGTATTTAAAAACTTTGTCGCCCAGGTTGTTAGTCCTTCGATTATGCGAAAACAAAGAACAAAAGAAAAGTTTTTCATCATTTCTGATTCATGAATGTTGGTTGCGGAGTTTTGTACATCGGATAAATGTCAAAATGGTAGTTACGATGTAAATCAACGTAGATGCTATGCAATGACGCAGGTAGGTCAGGACTATTATGGGGTTGGAAAGTTTTGCGTTCTCATTAATATGCCAAAAACTTTCACCGAAAATAACAACCAAAATAACAACCTAATTTACAAGCTACTTGTAAATTAGCTACTGCTGTCGAGGAAATTGCGAGGGGAACAATGAGTGATGCAGTTGACAAGGAACGATATATTAAAAGCAAGACTAGTTCAGATGATGAAACTATTGATATTGGTGTGTCTGTTCACGGTACGTGGCAACGGCGGAAGTTCTGGTTAAACAATGGCATTGTCGCATTCTTGTCGATCGATACGGGGGAAGTTATCGACATCGAAATCATGTCAAAAATTTTTAAAGCTTGTAAATTAAAAGAACAACTTAAAAATATTGGTCATGATTTATATGAAAAATATCAGCTTTATTATGTCGGTTCCGCCCCAGAATGGAGCTTGAGGGATCAAAACGCATTTTTAAGTGTTTCATTGAAATTTACAAGATGCGTTACACAAAGTTTCTCGGTGTCAGTGACAGCAAAGGCTTTATTAATGTGAAAGATATTTATAGCGGTGTAACTTTTGAAAAACTATAACGCATTGCGCACTATCAAAAAAGTTTGGAACGCGTTGTCTGAAATTTAACAAAAAAACCGTTAAATTTCTTGGCGGTAGAGGGGAGTAAAAATAGCGCTAATTTGGAAACCATAAAATCAAATGTGCTAACTAGTATTTTCCATGTCGTGTCAAATGTGAAAAATGAAAATAACTGGCATACTCATTGCCCTACTCATCGCCCGACCGGCTGGTGTAAGTACAACCAGGATCTTGCAACATCACTAAGTGGTACAACGATGGTCCAGGCCTACCTCTACCTTCGTGATTTGCCAGTTCGCTTTTCGTTTTACAAGATAACAAAGAAATATAATGGCTCTCTATTAAAAATTCCTAATGAAATTTGATTGGTTGATTGATTGCAAGGAATTTTAGCGTGTTGTTTGCAATTTTTCGTTCGGTTTCAAAATATAGCGCATGCTTCTTAAAATAAAATTCTTGATTTGAATAAATTTTTTTGAAGGTTGATAAATTTGGATGATTTTTTTTTAAATAAGATTTAATAAAGTAAAAGATTTTTCATTTGAGAATATTATTTTTGAAAAATTGTCATGTATATATTTGTCTCTGAAAAATCTGACTCCCATAAAGAAGTTTAGGAGGGTTAATGTGATAAATCCCGCTACATTTTCAAACAATTACAATCCCATCACAAACTCTGTAATTTTTGCATTCCTTTGAGCCAAAGATTAATTTATCGTCAAATAAAAATAACATTTAAGCACTCACCTTTTTATTCGTACATATTAGTTTTCAATCTTGTGAAACCGAAAACTAACTGACAAATCACGTTTATAGTCTCGCGCATGTGCAATAGAAATTTCATTAAGCACCGTTATATTTCTTTGTAAACTTTTGAAACTGAAAGCTAATTAAAAATATTTACAGAAATATCATTTATTTTAATCGCGATCATGCGCAGTCGAAATTTCATTACGTCTGTTAGATGGAGCACCATTATATATATTTATTTTTTAAAACCAAAAGCTATTTACAATAATTTCGGGTGTTTTCATTGCGTGCATGCGCAAAAGAATTTCATTACACCTGATAGATAGAGCACTATTATATTTTTTTTTGTAATCTTTTGAAACCCAAAGCTTATTTACGACATTTACAGAAATGTTATCATTTACATTAATCCTATACATGCGCAATCGAAATTTTGTTGCACCTGTTTGATGGAGCACCATTATACTTTTTGCTTGTAATATTTTTAAAACCGGAAGCTAATTTGATGTATTTTGATATATTAACAAAAGTATCTGATATATTAATATCAGAAATCTGATTACGATTGTTTGATGATTACTCTCATTCTAGTCTGGTTCAAACCATTTAGGGCACGTAGGGAACAATGGACATGTCAGTAGTACTTTAGGTACGTGGGCACGTCATTTAGCAGAATTGAGCTATGTTCACAAATTATAGAAATTTTTAAAAACTTTATCAAAACAAAACAATTGTTAATCAAATTTTAGGAAGGAAAGGAAATTTACTTCAAAGCGTGACGTTGAAAAACATATTCATAGAGTGACTGCTTTAATCGTTCTAAGTTTGACAGTTTTCTGGGGGATAATTTTCTTGGGGGCAATTTTCAGCTAAAAAATTTCTGTAGTGCTTTTGAAGGATATTAATAAATTTTTCTATCTAGTTTTTTCAAATTTATTTTAAGGTTTTGAAGTAAATTTTTAGTCCTTTAATAACTGTGTTGCAAAATAATAACAGCTGATTGGTAAGAACCAACATGCAACTAAACTCATTCCTGTACTTCTCATTCCTGTGTATGAAGTTGAGTCAATCATATTCCTATACTTTAGTTTGGATCAATTTTATTTATCTACTTGAAGTTGGATTGGTTAAGTTTATTCTTCTGCTTGAGGTTGCTTCGAACTCATCCGTCTACTTTTATTGCTGGATCAGACTTATTTCTCTGTTTGAGGTCGGAGTTCAATTAAAAATGTTTTACAAGGGCCAAGTTTACTTTGAGCTTTGAAACATATCCTTTGCCTCTATATAAATCATTGATATGCTCTTGTATTCGTTTTTCGACTATCATTAACATCAAATTATAATCTTAAACTATCTTCATTACTTTTAGTAGCTTTTGATCCACCCCTAATGCTTCCACTTTTGCTCACCATAAAATATTTGGTCTCTTTCTCACCAGATACCGGTAATGGGTTATTGCTTTCGATTATCTTTGGTGTAGTTGCTATTTATCTTATGGCTTGAGTTATGCTGTAAGCGTTTCCCAGTGCCCATAATCATTAATGTTGTTTCTTGGGTTATAGTTCCCAAAATTCAAAAACCTATAAATTTTGTACCCTATTTGTTTATTAAGGGAAAGCTACTTCCAGAACACAGTTAAAATTTTTTCCATGTTTTACCTGAATCGTTTGATATCAGAATCAAAAGAACAGATGATCATGATCATTCCAGAATATACACCTTAATTTTTCATTTATGGAACATTTCAGTAAATATACCTAAAGCAAAACTGCAAGTGTATTTAATTGAATTAGTCACCTCATTCAGTTACGCGAGTAATAATTTTAAAGCTCTGTAGGCTTTAAAAAATAAAGGAAAGTAAAGATAAAGGAAGCTTTATTGAGTGAGGCAACATTTCATTGCATATCTTACAATCCTAGCTGGTCTAATCTATTGATAAGAGGAAGTGAAATTCTATTGGTTCAAACAAATGCATGTATTCAAAAAAGCTGATAAGGCATTAATTTATTATTGTTAATATATTGATTTTTTAACTGATTTTTCGAAATTTTAAAAATATCAAATTCCCTAAAAATATTTATTGACAAATTTTAACATGAAGAAACAAATATATATTTCTATTTATTCTTTTATAAGCATTGAAATTTTAAAAATCTTTTTAAAAGCAAAAAATAAAAACATTGTTTATCATTGGCGAAAAAATTACATATGAATAATATATTATTATCATAATCTCAGAATTTTTAGATATGTAATACATACCGCAATTAATAGCTGTCTATTTTATTTATTTTTTTTTTTTAATAAAAGTAGCTCACTCCAAGGCTAGAAACCACCTCTAGGCAGAAAGCTATAGAAGAATTAAAACTCCAAACTCACCAAACCTACTCTCCGCTGAGTGGGCAATACTCGGATTTTAATTAATACCTTGAGGTTAGGAGTCAGACGCTCTGCCGACTGAGCTATCTGGGTAGTTTTTAATTAGATTTGAGATTACAGTGTTTAAATTTGAGTCTTTGGTTTTAAATTTCTAAATAGTATATTTGATGAAAAAGCACCACGTGCTTTAGCTAATCTTCTATTTTTAAATAAGTTCATAAAATTCTAATAAATTCATGTTATTACATTAGTTCACTTAACAGTTTATTTAATCCAACCCGTTTAGAATGTTTTAGATATATTAAATGTAAATGTTGACGCAAAACCAGGTGTGCTAAATTTTTTACTAAACTCTGTGTTTCATGTGGCTAAATTAGCGCTCTATTTCTGCATTGTTTTGATGGTTAATCGAAAAAATGCAGGATTGTCACCCTAATTTTTGCAAAAGTTAGTAAAAAACCTTACGCGTATGTTATCACAGAAGAAGGTTCGAACATAGCTAAATAATTTAGGTTTTAATATAACAAACTTTTATTTCATTATGTTTTATTCAGACCATTTTACTAATTAAACATTATATTGTGAGAACAAAAAAAAAAAAAAAAAAACACATGATGGCTATATATAAATGTCTTCAAAATCGTTTGCGGGAATTTTTTTTAAAGCATTATTTCAATTTATGTCTCTCCATGGTTAAAAATAAAATGTTTTACATTTTATATAGTTTAACTTCACATATTTTGCTTTTAATATGCCGAACTTTTCTGTTTACATTGCATTAAAGATAAGCTTGGCGACAATATATATCTTAATATGATTCTTAACATGTTTAAAGGCACTTTTAAAATAAAACGTAATATTTGTGGTAAATGTGAAGTAGAATACTAAAGAAAAAAGGTAAAAAAAAATATATTTTAAAACTTTTTTTTACTCAATGATTTTTTTTTATTTACTGAAAATAATTATAAAATAAGATTTTTTTTTAACCCTCTTAGTGATACCTTAAAAGGTTAAAGTACAGTTGAAAATTGTAAGTGAAAAGAATGAAAGATTTTAACGATATAGTCAAATTTTCCCCAAAATTTTATTTTTATAATTTTTGCTGATTACCAAACATTTCAGGCTTCGTTATTTTCTTTGCTAATGGTCGATTTAAACTATACTTCAAGATTTAATTTTTTAGTATATAGTTTGTGAGATGAAAGACAAGAAACTAGAATTCTGAAAATAAGTTCATAAAAAAACCATTATTATTCATTTCCAAGTTAAACTTTGAAATCTCCTGCAGTCAGTTGTTGATATAGATAACAGCAGAAGAAAATCTTATCAAAAGTGTTAAAACGAACGTCCTGAAAAAACTATCGAGGGTTAAGGCACCATTTCTTTAAAACTTCGATTTTCACTAATCTAAGCTAACCAAATAATTAAGGTTAGTTAGCTAATACAATGGGAAAAATGCACTACTTCAGCGACTACAGTTTTTGACCTGAATTTATCAAATTCTTGAGTATTTTTGGAGCGTACAATTTTAATATATATAATAAGAAAGAAGGCGGTGTCGAAAACCACATGTGTTACATTCTTTTATAGAAAACTTATATATTGGTGAAAACCAACTGCAACATTTCTATGAAAGTTGCATTCCTAAATGAACTCAGTTCTATTATGTGAGTAAAGCGCTTCTCATTTTTGTAACACTTTAAAAATCCTCCTTTTAAATGATACTACTGTCATTCTGAGGCCGGTTTATTTTATACATTTTGGAAAGTTAATTGGATGTAGTTAACATAATTCAATACGAATTTTCATTCATTGGAATTCTTTTTTTCTTAAAAATTGCAAAATAGTTTTTCATTTTTCAAAATTCACTTTTTTTTGGGCAAATTTCAAACATGAAAAAACAAAAAATGTGGTGAAAACTCCGTGTAGATGTTTATAAACTACATAGTACATGGTTCATAAGACAAATGTAAAAATTGTCAAAAAGACATGAAATTAAAAGTATCATTCCAACATATCATCAATTTTCCATCATAATATTTTGTCATGAGTTCAGCATAAATATGTCAGTATCCTCTTCAATTTAGTTAATGCTACTACTGCTTGATTCTAAAATCAGGGCGAAGGTCATGTCAAATTATTTTTTTTCTTTCAGGCTAAAAATTTATCTATTAGCGATGAGTTCAAGAACTAACTGCGTGGCCATTGATGAAACCCAATCTAGTTTCCAGGCTTTCACTTGGTACATCGAAAACTACCACCATCAAATGGATACGGTTATTTTAATTCATATTCATGAGATTCCGCATTTGAGTGCCTTCGGCTTAATGTCGTCATCAATGAATGAGAAAGATATTTTACGTACAACTTTATTATCGAACATTAGACGCAGCCAAAATTTGTTGGATAAATACAAAAGCTGTTGTAAGCATCATAATGTCAATTTTAAGCTAGTCTCTGAAGATGATTGGAGAAATGTTATGTAACATAGCAGCACGAAATTCTGCTGATATATTGGTTTTAGGGCAAAAGCGAATAGGCTCAAAGCTTACTGGTACCACATGCAATCACGCATTACACTACAGTACGGTACCTGTTTTAGTAGTACCATATTTATGGCGCATGAAAGTAAGAAACAGTTTAAGTCTGTAACCTGACTTTATTACCTCTTTTTTTGTAAATAACATGAGAGATAACAATACATTTGAATAATACTTACCAGAATATTTTTATGAAGATACTGACAATGAAAGTTTATGGAAAAATAAAGCGAGTTGTGGTGCGTAGTAAACAAACATATAAATTATCTGGTAAAAACTCAGCGATTTATAATGAACAAAATTCATTTCATTGGTATTTTCTGCATTTAGTGAAAGACTTATAATCACCATACGATTTTGAGGCATATTAGACTTCTTCTTACTGGTGCAAAAACCTCACGAATGCAAAAACTATTATTAGAAATAATAGAAATAAAAAGTAAGCCGTAAAATTTATTAATTTTATTTAAAGAAACAATTCCTTTCTTTCCCTAAAATGCTATGAAAGAATTGGGAAAAAGCTCTGCGCACGACTTAGCGTTGTAGCAATCATCATTATTTAGATATATTATTTTACAAAATTGTTTTGTGAGATAAATAAAAAAGAGAAAATATTGTCAAGTTTTAATGATTTGCACAAAAGTGTTAAATATGTAAAAAAATGGTTATTCTGAAAAAAAGAAAAACTGTATCACAGAGTTTTAGAGCTTTCTGCATAACCAGGAATATCAGTTTTTTTCCAAATCTTATACTTAGTGTCAAGTTTTATTAACTCAGAATTTTTTTATAATGAATACTTGTATCTTTTCCTGAGAAACAGAAATAGTGTCTTAAATTTTTGGTTTTTTTTAATGTTAGGCAAAACAGCAAAAACCCATGCTTTACAAAATTTTGTAGGAAAATTTTCTCCTCGCGCTTTTTCTTAATGGCTTTAGATTTTATACCGTTTTTTTTATTTTTTTTTTTTATCGTCTTTTCAATTCTGTTTGGTGCCATTCAACTTAAGTAAATTTACGTGAACACCAGACAGACTTATTAAGTAGCTGTTATAGAATCCCTACTTTTTAAAAACTTCTATTTTAAGCATACCACTGGGGATAAGACCCCGGCTAGAATTTTATTTTCTTAATTTTTTTTTTTTTTTTTTTGCATTCGTTTATAAAATTAATTTATTATTAAAAAAAAAACCAAAAAACCTT
>JAUZNK010064130.1:0-14623 GCA_035046665.1 Euphysa ruthae
TATTTACAAAGTGCGAGTTCCTCCAATGTGAAAATGCTATAGAGTCTATTTTTATTAGATTTTTCTTTAGAAAGCAGCCTTTGCATGACCTGCTCATTGGTTCCACATCCAAAACTTTTCCAGTATCCATCGATATTGCAGCAAAGACACCATTTAACGACGAAAAACCCAGTCGCTGCCAAGTACCGTCACACGACACACCAGTATCAACAATTTCATGATCATCAACATGTTCACATAAAATCTACTACTACATCAGACATAGTTTCTTCAGCAACTTTTTTTTATAACAACAGCTATTTTTAAAGCAAGTTTGTCATAATTGTTTTGTGTCATTGGTTTTGGCATATCCATCAACGTGGTGAAGGTCAAAAGTAATAAAAAAGAATAATAAAAGAAGAATAAGGAAAATAAAAATACAAAATCACCCCGGAGTGTCCATGAGAAAGTTAACTTATTTTATATACTGTTCTATTATTTATATCAAATCCTCTATTACATTCTTTTGATTTATAAAACTCATGTTCATATTTGCATCTACAGCACTTGACAATAAAGTTTGATGCAAGTCCTTTTTTGTCACATTTTTTATCGAACAGTGACAGTGTTGAGCACTCACCACATTGGAGGAACGCTAATACATTAAATACATCAGACAATATTGTGCAATCAATAATCCTATATCGTGATATTTTACTACTTTTATTTGGTGTAAGAGGTAAGGTAGAAGGTGCAATCTTTTTTGATGATACAGATGCACATAATATATTAATTCCAGATTCGTTATTTACTGAGTTATTATTTACAGTTTCATTTTGACTTGTTCCAGTAGGATTATCTGCAACAACAAGAATTAACTTCTTTTCGACTGTTAAACCTTCATTTGAATCATATGAATCCTTCCCTCTTTCCTTTATGTATTGTTCTAGCTTTAACTCTTCAAGTTTTACCCATTTTTGAAAAAAATAAACAGTATTATGTATATCAGAAGGATAAAAAAAGGTGAAAAAAATTTTACAAAAAATAAATTTACTCAAAAATTTGGTCTCTGGGACCGAAAAAATACAAAAACGGCACCGTAAATAACCCATCAACAAAAACAGGTATTGAACTGAAATTTTAAAAAGAGATATTTTTCCACAGTTTACACTTACTGTACTAAAAGATATTTAATTAGATGATTTGTTCTAAACTTATATCAATATAAATATTTTGGGCAAATACGCGATAAATTTGGACCGAAAACTTAATTGAAGCCTGTAAAACCTATGTTAAATAGGATGATAAACATATCTACAAAATTTCAAGTTCATACTGATATTCTATGAAGAGTTATTTGCGGTAGCGTTTCAAAAACCATGAAACTTAAAAAAAACCTTTTAAAGTTTTTTTTATATATCAGAATTTAAAAACATTGTAAACTATACCTAAAATTTTAAAAATTATCTTGATTTTTAATTTAAATATGTATATTTTAATTTTTTATAAGTAAAGCATTCAGAAATTAGGCTCAGAAACATAATGTACTAGAGAAAAGCCTAATTACAAACATAATCTTTTTGAATTAAGATTAAAAAATAAACAAAAACTGTAAAAATGGTAAAAAAAAAAATTAACCAGAAAATATAACCAATGTAAAAAAGTTTATTAAATAAAAAACAACACAATATCAAAATAAGCCTGTTCCATAAACCACTCATTTTTTCTATCCTTCTTCTTTCTATCATTCTGATCTATATCGTCTGAGTTTCTGCCTAAGTATTGTACCGTCTAAAGATTTATTTTCCATTACACCAATGCGTATATTATATTTTTCAGAGTAAAAGGAAGTGGTGTATTTACCAGGATTCAATTTAAGCATTTCAAGTACTTTAAGGATTCCAGAGGAACAATCATTGAATGTAATGACAGAAGACGTGACATCAATCTCGAAGGTCCTACATCCAACAAAAACATCTTTCGGACACTGTTTCCAAATATCTCCGCTTAGACATTCATTGTTGTTTTTTGTCTTACCTTGAAGACATTTTTTAAATAATTTATCGTCACTCAAATCAAGAAATATAGGTTTTATAATGTTTCTTATCACTCCAGGTAGGCTTTCCCTTGAAAAGTTTGTGTTATTAATTTTATCAGTTTGGAACTTACACTAACTGTTTTCGGTACGAGGGCACATCTGGTATCGGGCCTCAGATGAAGAGGATTGAGAGCAGTGATATAGAACAGCACCAACTGCTTTCTTGAGTTGATACACTGATGCACCAGCACACTGTCTAATGGCTAAGCCAAAATAGTTTTGTAATTTATTTATGACTTTATCAGTCAACCTTCCCTTTCTTTCCAGGAGCTTACCGTCGGATAGTTTTGTTTTATGGGTTTGCTTCAAACAGCGCAATCTGGATCCAACCCGTTTCTGAACATGACCCGCACATTCTAATTTTTCCACAGTGGTGCCATGGTAGGGATCAACTTTTACCACCTCTGAATATGATTTTAAATCCTCATCTCCAATGTAATTTACATACCTTTCTAAGGTGACCAGAATCTATAAAACAATTTACTATACCTGTCACTTCTATAGATCCAGCAGATCCCTCATGATTGATCGAGCACGCGTGATTATTTTGGAAGGTTTCATATAATTCTGGTTGATTGTTTTTTCTGGGTTCCCATGGCGTACATGCAGCGCACTGAAAAAACACAGTAGTCGAGACATTTCCCAGTGTCACTTTCGATACCGGTGACTACACCATTAAGGGAAGAATAACCACATTGTTGCCAGCTTCCACCACACGAGACAGTGACATAAAATGACAGTTCATTGTTATCATTTTTATTTTTGTGATTGTATTCTGCAGCAGTATTCATAGAAAGGTCAACAACATTCTTGTTAGCTTAATGAATTGTGTCTTGAATATCGTAGTAGGCTTTAACTTGCTTTTGACATGGAATGTTTATGCATCCACAAAAAGTCGATAGGGCAGTGTGTCCTTTTCCTATCTCCCTCATAGTAATAACTTATCGTAAATTTATTTCAAAGTTACATGATCCAGAGTCTTCTCGTTCAAACTGCTTGCTGGTGTAAATTGAATGCACCCAAGAACAATTTTCAATCGCACAATAAAAACTTAATTGCAATGACATATCTTTTTTCTCCGCATGTTATTTTCAAATAATATTGATTTTTCTCCACATTCTGCAAAAACACATAAAAGGTCCAATAAGAACTTTAAAATCTGAGTCAACAATTATATTAAATATATCATCAGTAGTGTTCTCACTGACGTCACGATTATCACTAAGGTCTTTTAACACCTCACAGCTTTTATTCAATTTCCTCGCAGAAGATGAAGTGTGAGTAAAGGATGTAGAAGGTATAGAGGATGTAGAAAGTGTGGATTTATTACGTGAAATAGAGTTAGCATTTCTTCCTTTTGTATATTTATTTCCACGAAAAGATCTATTTTTGTAAACAAGTCGAGAACCATCAGACTTTCTTCTTAAATATTTAAAAATCAGTCGCACTCTATAAAAACTAGTCTCCTCAGCTCGTGGTAAATTTTTTGTTTTTTTACATGAAATAAACAATTCCTTTCAAGAGGGTAGTGGAGGGCGATAAATTTTATCTCAAAATCAAATTATGAGAAAAACTGTACAAATCTTGGCCTAAAATTAAGGTATTTTAGTCACTAAGGCCGTATCTAGGGAAAACCACTTTTTTTTCTGGAAGTAATGTCTATTTTAAAAGCAAAATTTTAATATTTCACGATGAGATATAGCCAAAAAATTTTCGTTTTTGTATTCTACACATTTGAAAATGCTTACAAATATATAATTTGAATTTTCCATTTTTTGGTCACATTCAAGTAAAGAACCAACTTAAGATCAATTATAAAAGGTTTTACTGATAAAATGGAAGAAGTGGAGAGCTTATAAATAGCAGTGGAGGGTTTTACTATATTTATTTTATATTTTTTTTTTAGTTTTTCGCGTTTTCCTGATTATAGCATTTTTTATTTAAAGCCTATAAAATATTTAAAAGCATGCAAAAAAAAAGAAAAGAAAATAATGTATTACTGTACTACCCCCTTAATTGCCAACTTTTTTTTCGTTTTTCCCCAATTTTTTCATTTTTCCTACGAACTTTCGTAAACGGTTCTCGCAAGACTGATTTTTCAGTAGTTACTTTCCTGTGCTGGCTAAAATGGTTTAAAACCGACTGTACTCCACTGCTGCCATCGCCATCATTTTCGTGCAGAATTGCATTGCAATGATGATATTATCAATTAACTGAATAAATTGATAACTCAAATGTCCTACCAATAAAAATATTTTTGGGAGGGTGAGTCCACAAAACCGAGCTGAACGCTTTGTTAGTGTTTTGAGTCTGTCTGTATAAACATTTGTTTATTAATGTGTCATCGGATAAGTTTTTGAAAGTAGGTTTTTAGAGTAAATGGATGGGCATTGGTAGAGTACTGTTGTTTTTTTCTCATTATTGCTGTCTAATTTCGATTTGTACCATGTAGTGGCATCACGTGGAAACATCCGTTTCACCGGTTTTTATCAGTAGATAAATAATAAAATAATAAATAATAAAACAGCACACCACCAATAGCTTTTTTCATTGCATACATAGCTAAACTATTTGTTATAGCCATACCATAATAGTTCTGCACTGAGTTGATTGTTTTTTTCAGAGTTTTGTGATTTTACCAAATTCCACAGTCTAATTCTTAAGCGTTTCTGCACGTGACCAACACATTCCAATTTAATATGTGTAACACCTTAACCTTTTCTTATGGATCGGATCAGCTACTACAACTTTTTTGAAAGAAGATGTTTCACCATCCCTTAAATACTCCTTATAAATGAATTTGTTCTTTACCACGAATCGCTCAAACATCTGGCACCTGCTGCTTCCATCGCTCCTGATAATTTAGCGTGATTAATGCTGCATACATGTTCAGCTTTTCATTGGTCATAACTTAGTGAACCTTTCTGTTTTTCCCATATAATAAATTCTTTACAGTGATTTGAAAAAGCCTGCACATCAAAAATACCGCTAACAACTCCATTGAATGATGAATGTCCTTGTTTTTGCCATGCCTCATCTATTTTTATACGCTGTTGGGTTGGACCGTCTGAAAAATCTTGGTGACCTTCTACAGCGTTTTTCTTCAGAAGAGTAGACAGACTAGCTTCATTTATCACCAGATGTACATTGGAGTTAAACGTTATGAGCAAATCCAATTCTTTTTTTGGTGTTATCAGATAACTTAATGGTTTGTGAATGACATTGCGGACAAGCTATCTCCAAAAAAACATTTTTAAGGTGGTAAAGTGACAAATATACAAAAATTTGTTGAACTTAAACATTCTTTGTTAAAAATGTACTTACATTAAGTAAGGCATTTATTGGCAAAAAATAAAAAGAATATGACTATAAATATATATAAGTGACTGGCTTTCCCAAGAAAAGTATATAAAATATTGAATGAGTTGAAATCCACTTTAAAAATTTTCTATAAATGATCATTTAACCAAAATTTTTATATTTCATACTTATATATTATTATAGGAAGTGTGATAGTAAAATTCTACAAACTAAAATATTTTTCCTAATATTGTACTTATATATTATTAGGTGAGATTATTTTGAATGTAATGTAGGAAAGTTTAATTCATAACTTTTCTAATACAGTAAACGGTAGAAATGAAAATAGAGAAAATTAACTTTTAAAATATTATATGGGAAATAGCATGAGTTTTTCATAAAACTATAGAATATGCACCAGTTGAATAAGCCAGTACTGCCTCATTTTCTTTTTCTTTATCGAGGAAACCTTTTTCATATAACGCAATACTTTACGTCGTTCTTTAGTCGGTGACTCGCTTTTACGTAAACTGTAAACAACATATGCCTTGTAGCCCTAATACCGCTTTAGTAAACTACCCAATTATGAGACCAAGTCTTGACATAATTCACAGGATTTCAAAGTTTCCATCATTGAAACATAAAACTGCAGAGCTAACAGCAATTTCCAAAAGAGATTTACCAACAAAGATGCCTTTGGGGCACCGTTTCCGAATCGATGCGTTTAGTCCCTCATTGTTGTTTTGGATCAAACCGTGTACACACTTTCCTAGAAGGTCACCGTTACTTAGATCCCGAAACATCGAATGAATTAAAGCTTTAATCGCTCATGACAAACTAACTTTAACTTTTGAACATTCCCCAGTTAATGTTGATGTCGCAGTTTGTCTTCTAGTGTCTTTGAAGATCTGAACATATGGTTCCGACTAAACGATTGACGAAAAAGTTCCAAATACATATCTAATCCCAAAAAACCGTCAATAAACAAAAAGGTGTGCATTCGATAAACATTTTCAAGACGTTTTTTGGTAAATGGAAGTTAACTGTTATGTTATACTCGTCGGTATCTTTTTCTTCAAGTAAAATGTCATTGTTGATTTTTTTCGCACTAGCAGTGCCAGTGGCACACATCGGTGGTACTGCAAGTTGATTTATTGTTGGTGAATCTTGTTCATTACCCTTTTTTTATCATTACCTTTATTGTCATGTAAATTATATCCACGATACTTTCCCTTTTTCGTCCTTTTTCGAGTAACGTCCTGGCATTTTATTAATTTAAAAAAATCTAGCTTACTTCAGATACTTCGCCTTTTTATAACTAGATAGTTGACAATATACCTTAATACTATATTTATGTGTTTTAAAGCAATGACTAATAGATATCAGAGAAAAATGGAGACTGCAAAGTGTATGTGTTCAACTTAAAATCAACTGTAACAACTAAAATAACTAAAACAGTCTTATACTAATAAAAATATAATTTTAGCTTAGAGAAAGAACCCAAAAATGTAGGACTTAATAAAAATATGAATTCCAAAACGGAATAAGATAATGGTTTGAAATTTTTTTTAATTGTTCTAAAGACATGACTTATCAAAATAAAGTAAAAAAACCTAAAATAAAAGTTTTATCACATTTTCGTAAAATATTTGGTACCCCACCACCAAGGAGGGAGAGAAATTGTCATCAAGATGTTACTTGATAGGTTTCAAAGTGTGATGAAACAGATTGGACAGTACCTTTCAGTCATATTGCGATTGTTCTCCTCTGACAAAGACATCAATGTTCAAGCGTACAAAAAAATTTGTACCACTCTCTACCTGTTGTACATTGAAAGCTTCCCCACCTCACAGAAGAAGAAATCACCTCAACCTAAAATGAAATGTGGATAAGTGTCCCATCAACCCTCCACAAACTTCTTGCCTACTCATGAAACTCATTGAGATGAAAGATGGTTGTGGTTTGAAATGTTATGATGAATTCTGTTTGGAATCAAACAACAAAGTGCTGAGATCAATTGGTCGCAAGTTATCTTGAAAGACATCTCAGGCTGACAACTTGGAGGATGTTATCAACAGACTGTGGTTGGGATCAGGTCCCAAAGTCAATAATGTACAGAGTATGGACATTTTACTAGATGCTGTAGGAAAGGTAGCTCTACCTTGGGCCCTCCAAGTAATGACAATGCTCTGTTTGAGAAGTTATGTTGTTGAATTTTTGATACAATATTCTAAAGATGTTGAAATATTGTTGTTAAATTTTCTGTTGATTTTTGTCCAATATTTTTTAGGGGCCCTCAACCAGTGTGAGAGGATTATTTAATGGTAAGATCTACCCAAACATGTGTTTTTGCCTAAAATGCCCAAATATGGTAATTTCAGCCCGTATCCCCCAAAAATAGTGATTTCTGTTTCTGTTGTTATTTTACTAAATTCAGTTTGGTAGTACGCTTTCGCAAGTCCTCCACCAATGCCAGATGATTCTTTAACAGGAAAATATGTCTGAAAAAGCGTTTTTGCCAAAAATGCCTAAGTATGAATATTTGGGCCCAGATTCCACCAAAAAGAAATATTTTTGAAAAATATCTATACTATTGAAATCAACTTTGTAACACGCTTCCAAAAAGCCCTCAACCAATGTCAGGAGGTTTTTTACTGGGAAGATATGTCCAAAAAAATATTTTTGCCCAAAATGCACAAATATGAAAATTTAGGCCAAAATCCCACCTAAAAGGAAACTTTTGAAAATTACATTTTTTACTGAAATCTAGTTAGTAATACGGTTATAACGAGCCCGCTTATAATCAGGAGATTTTTTAATGGGGAAATATGCCTGAAAATTTGTTTTTTGCTTAAAATGTCCAAACATGGAAATAGGGATATATTTTTTTTGGCTCGTTAATACGCTTCCAAAGAGCCATCAAGCAATTTCAGCATATTATTCTAAGCCAAGATATTGGTTTATTTCCAATATTTCACTCTCTGGGCCCACTGTGCTTAAGGACAGAAAAATGAAGAAAAAGAAAATATCATCAAGAAAAAATCATCAGAATCAAAATTCTCCAAATGATTCGGATTACACATTGAGTTTTTTTTGCACTGGAACACATATTTTGTTCGTTCATATCATTTGTTTTAGTCAGTAGATATTTTCTCGGTTGAGGAAGAGAGCCTTTCTTCGTTTTTTATTCATTTCGTTTATTTCCTTCTGCCATTCTCATATATTTAGTTCTAAAAGGTAAACAGAAGTAAAACTTCTATCGTTGGGGTCAGGCATATCTGTTACTTCTGGTTTGATGTAGAAGGAGATGAATGTAAAAGCAGGTAAACTTAAAATATTACGTTCGATAAGATAAGAGCTAATCAATGGCAAAGTGATAGTTGACATGTGGGCGATATAGTTTTAAATATGCTCTAGAACAAATTCAACTATTGAGAATTCTTTGAAAATATTATAAACATTGCAGAAATTTTTTCGTGAAATTGGTGGTTATAACGAGCATTTGATACTGTATAATCGAGATCATACCTTTGAGGTTACTTAGATAATATAACTTTGAATGAAAATCTCCTTTGTTTAAGCCTACTCGTATTTCTGTTACCGGTCTTTACCTTAGAGGTATCCAGGTTTGATTTAATTCTTATTGTTTACCTTCACTGCTCTTTAAAATATGTTTGATATTTTATTTTGGCAATGAAACCTGACCTATCTAATAAGACCAATTTACGGTACTTTATCATATTTCCCCCACCACATTTTAAGAGAAAATTTTCCCCCATCGTTTTTTGTGTCCTGATAACTGTTATTTTAAATGATATCAAATATATCAAATCAAATGAAATATCGAATCAAATCTCATATAAAATTCCAAATTTTAATATTATTCGCTGAAAACATTTGTTTACCATAATAACAATTTACCATGTGCGTTCTTTTCGTGAAGTTGTTTTTTTAAACTTTCTGTAGCTTCGAACATTAAAAATGTTTGATTAAAAAATGTGTAAAATACCATAAAAAATCATTACACATGGGTATTATTACAGATATATCTTATTGATAAGCACTGACTTCCTGATACCAACAAGACATTTAAAACATTTAAGATAACATTTAAGCATAAACCAAAGAAACGCTTTTCAATTCCCTTAACCCTAAATTATTTTAGTTTCATATATTTGTTCTTTATTGTTGTTATTTTTGACCCCATGTTCTAGTTTTTTTTCTTTTTCCGCAACCAAAATGAAATTTCTTAAAGAAATTCTCTCTATAATTTAGAGAATAATACAAATACAGTTAAACCAGCGATTGTGTTTATATTAAATCGTCAGCAAGGTTTTATACGCTCTTTATAAATATTTATTAATATGGCCGTTATCGCAATATTTTGAATAAGGGTGTGATATGAGATATAATATAAGAGATATGCAATCATACGACGGAAAATTCATCGTTTTTCTTAGAGATACAATACTACCGAAAATCAAACTGATTTTAGCGCCTCAAGAAATATTTTATCTTGGTATAAGAAATGATTAATATCGAAGTGCTATATATATACTTTATAAATTTTTTTTGATTTTTAATAAGTTTTGTATAAAATATCGATGGTGTTGTTACTGTAGAAAATTTTTTTGTTATCTTTCTATATTGCTAATTCATAATAACATGCATTTATATAAGATATAAAATTAATTTCCAATGGTATGCTTTAACTCTGTTATAGAGCCTATTTTCATGGTTACAGCGGTCGAAAATTGCTGGCAAGTTATATCTTAATTTCCATTGTCTACCCTAAAAGTAATTTCCAAAACCGCCGCATCCACCTCCATTCCCATGAATGGCTAGTATGTTAAACACTTTAAGAAAGCTTTGAATGAAATTCAGTCTTTGCTATTCTTTCATAAACCCTTTAATAAAGTGAATTTATTCCTTTCAGCAACTCAAAATTAAGAACCATATCCAATTTTTCTGGGAGCTCAACCAGCCATAGTAAAAAAATATTTTAACATTCGATTAAAATTTCAGTAAAAATCGTTAAAAACATATTTTGAAATACAATGACTGTATGTAAATACACGCTACTGTTTATGACCTGTTTTAAAATATATTTCATAAAAATTTGCTTTGACCAAAATCACTTCTTCAATACGTCAAAAGGAATAACAAGTTCCAAAAAAATATGACAGTTTTTACTGCCGGAAAAACAATTTGTAAAAGTTTTGTCAGTTATTATTAAATACTCACTGCTGAATGAATGTTTACACATCCTTTATTTGGAACACTTAATACCTTTATCTAAATTATCCATATTATAAATATATCGAAAAATATTCAAATCTTCGTTCAGTTACAGCATGTCGTAAAAATATTTGATAAAGTTATCAATGCAACACGTTTATTTTATTGCGTGTGATTATTGAAATATTACAAGAAGAAAAATATTACCTAATATGGATTATTTAGAGGATAGCTAAAACAACAAGCTAGTTCAAGAAAACAATTTAATCAGTGAATTCTACTATTTCACACTTATGTATTTTTAAGAGTAATATCGCCTTTAAAGAAACAAGTGTCTTCATTGAATATTACATCATTTTCATAACAATAAGTGGCTTTATTAAAAGTCTTCTTCTCTTTATTACAACGACCAAGCCAACTAATATTACAAATATGTACGCAAATCCAACTTTTGTGATATAATCAAATACGAACCGTGCCGTAAAAAGTGCTATGACAGCTCCAATTGTAGCCATTGAATATCTAACACTTTCAGCAAATGTCTGAATGCTAGAATGGGTTAATTTTGCAATGAGACTCACCAAATAAACAAATATAACAGTAATCAAACACCCAAATTGTATACCCCACACCAATAGAATAGTAAAATTAAAAACTTTGTCGAATGAATACGTTAAAAAAGTAATCAGAATGATCACCATGAAAGTAGTTGATACAAATACCCCTGTAGTGCAAAAATATAATGTTTTGTCACTAGGTCTTTTAAGTACGATTAGTAAAAATAATATCGATTCAGTTAGTACCACAACTAAAGATAAAATATTCAATTCGTTGATGGAGTAGTTCAATTTTTCAAAAACTAATAATGGTTGCCACACATCGATTGAATAAAGCAAGTAAGATCCACAAAAGTTAATTAGCAGAACTAAGGTGTAATCTAGATTGGAAAATATCTGCTTAAACATTGTAAATACATGAGGATTTACTTGGTTAGGAGCTACTGAAGATGATGTTTCAAGCAATCCATTCTTCTGTAAATCTATTTCATTTTCGGTGGGGACAATGTAATCGCGAGCTTTGAAATCAAATTCCTTAGATAAATCGCTCACCGAAAATAGGCTTACTATTGTCATAATGAGAAACAATACTGCAGAATAGAATCCAGGCATATTTTCAAAGCTTAAGTTCCATGCTCCTAAGTTAAAATTAGCAGATACAAAAACATAGTTAAAACATGGTCCCACAACCAATCCAATTGAAAACATTCCGGTTAAAATCGAAATAACAGAAGCCTGATTGTCTAGTGGATAACTACGAACCATTTCACTTGACATAATTGGCTTTAAAGCACAGCCTATACTGGACACAGCTCGTCCTAAAATTAAACATGCTACGCTGAATGGCATACTGTAAAGTAAATTTCCACAAACCGTGATAATATTACCTATAATAAAAACCACCCGCACTTGCCGGGTTTTATCCACCCATTTAGCAATACATAATGAGGTTCCGATAGAACACAGATGGTAGGTCACCGAAATAACTGCATAACATAATTTAGGATGAGCTGTTTCAATTTTTTTTTTCAAGTAAATCCATAATGTTAGAAAAGTTAAATTGTATTCAATTCCCAGACATAAATTTTGCATCGCAAAAGCAATCGTAGTTGTTGTTCTTTTACTGAGCCATTTCTTGAAATCTTCGGTAGAATTTTGCTCCATTTAAAAATTAAAATAAATTCTTCCAGGATTTAGAGAAAGTTAGTCTTTGCATTCAAATCTGTAATAATTTCTATAATATAAATGAATTATGACAGTATCTTTATTTTGGAATACATTTATATTTGTTCGTGGTTGCTATTTCTTCAAAAAAAAAAAAAAAAAAAAAAAACTGTGAGATTTGGTCAAATAGCTTCAATTGCATTATAAATTCAGTGTATTGAAATATTTGCAATTGAAATTTCAATTATTCATAATTAATTAATAGATATTGATATCAATAAAAATGCCTTTTTGAAAAAAAGGATTTTGAATCAAAGGTGCTATCTCGCCTGTTCTAAAAGTTAACAGAAATATTAAATTCGAAAAATCAGTATGGCATATTATAGATATCCTGTTATAAAAAGTTGAATTGAAGATTTTTTATTTTTATTTATTTCAAGTAAAATTCGAAGAAGAACATACATCACACGAGTTTAGATATATTGTTTATACCCAAATTTTCTGTTTTAAAAGATTCTGAAATTGTTTTTAAAACAATTACTGAATTTTTTACATGAAACAAAAGACCCACCTCATTCAAGTATATTTAATTAAACATATCACAGTTGATAAGATCAACGGTGAAAAACATTTCCAATTTCTACCATTTAAACATTTCTTATTTTCAGGGTATTTTTATTGTCACAAGAAAGTTATTTTTTTGGCGTCAAACTAACAAAAAATTATATTTTAAAAATGTGGAGAAACAGCATTATGTTATATCATGTATTAGTAATAGCTCCTTAGCCGGATCTGGAAATTATTTTTTATTTTGATGAAGAAATAATGCTGATTCAAATTGAAATTACTAAAATCATGATCTTTTATTTAATTTACAATTCATTGGGCTTTTTTGTATTCGAACTTTGTTAAAAAGTAAAACCATAGCTTGATAAGTTGGCGTTAACATATGAAATAAAATTATATATCGTAAATTATTAAAATAGCGCTCCGTTTTGTGTACGTAACGGATAATTATCATAAACTAAAACAGTTGAGTTGCAGATAAATATGCAGGTTAAACAAGAAGGGATAGCCTGTGTTTTTCTTGGTGAAGATGATTTTCCTAGTGCGAAGGTGGCTAAAAATCCTACAGAATGCACTTTCGGGGACCTCAAAATTCGGCAAAAATTTCATGATCAGAAAAAAGGTGGGAAAAGAAATAATCTTGTATTAAAAGTTCCGTGACCATCAATTTAAAACTTCTAGAGTTGATTTAAAAGTCGACGAAGGGAAGTGGCATGACATAAATTCCGCATCTAACTTAGATAATTCTATTTATTTGACAATCTCTATTATTTTTCTGTTGAACCGTGGAAATCGTTTCCTTCCCGAAATTGGCCTGATAAATTTAATTATGGATAGGTTTTTCATTTCATTGTGGAATCAGTTTTTAACTTATATTCTCCCTCAAAAAATTCAAACAATAACAAATTGAGATTGATTTTGAAGGTTCTTTTACAGTCAAGCCTTTACGTAAAGAAAGATGGCTTCATTCTAAAGAGTGGTGGTTTTGTTGAAAATAAAGAGGATAGTTTTTCATTGCAATCAATTAATATTTGCATCCAACGAAAACCTATGTCTTCTAATAACAAAATATTACTCTTTATTTTAAATAGCAACATTTTTCTATCAGAGGACATGTTCATCATTCCACTAAATCTGAAAAATACTTTGCTGCTATTTTTCTATCAACTCTTTCCTGATATATGTGGGAAACTATTTTTCAAAGTTCGCACACTGATTTTACCTTACCACAAAAAGATATTGTGTTTTATCAAGGACTGGTTCAAAATTTCAAAGGCTCTCTTTTGTTAAGTAATGAAATATTTCGTTTGTTTCAGTGAAATTCCTGGAACAGTCAATTAGTCTGAGTTTTCAGAATAGTACCAATTATGATATTGTCATATAACCACGTCAATATCGAAATATGTTGTTGATTTAGCTGAAAAACTAAATCCTTCTTTGAAGCTAACAAAATCTAACTTGATTGATAAAAGATTATCGTTTCCAGAGCATATTTTTATTTTTCCAGGTTTATCCAATCTTATATAACGTGTTTCGGTGGTAATCTTTCAAGATAACGAGAATCTTTTAGATTTTTTGACCGCAAATCAATCCCAAAATGCTTTGCATATAAAATAACGAAGTCTGTTTTTAGACATCCAACAGAGTGCTATTACAGCTTGTATATTCATTACATTTACACGCTTACACACAATGTGTGTTGGTGTATATATATATACAT
>JAUZNK010064141.1:0-14623 GCA_035046665.1 Euphysa ruthae
ACCATCTAAATTCTGCTATATAATATCTCGCCCGAATTTAGATAGTGGTTTCACCGTAAGCGCAGTCATCAAGTGGGGGCTCGAACCACATACCTTTTCACGACGGTCTCCGTAGTTCGGCTCCTTAGACCACTGCGCCACAGATCCACAACCTCTTCTTGGTTATGCACCCTAACTTCTTCATTAGGTCATTAATGTTTAACAAAACTATATCTTCTCATACAACGACATAATCTACTTGAAGCGAAACTGTAAATTTTTACGTAAGATATTTCGTCAATTAATTTTTTGATCTTACCAGATCCGTGGTAATTTGGATGTTGGTTTAAAAAAGACGACCATGTGTACGAGCTTATAATGACTACAAATCCACCAGCTCGCGAGTCTGTGTTTGAGTTAAGTCTTTTGTAAATGTAAAACTTGGTAGGTCAATCGCCGATGCTAATGTTCGAAAAACGGTTTGATATGTACAGAGATGTGGAGCATTATACAATAGCTCAGATAAAGTAACCAATGGGTTTATAGATTCTGAGACAGAACTTGATGAAGAATTTTCCTTGTTCGAATAGACTGTTATTATTTGTTTTGACATGCTTGTGTCTCAAGTAAAGTTTTGTAAAAATAAAATTTCTTAATTTTTATGAGGTAACTTTTTATAAGACATCTAATATACTCATCTTGTCCGGGCATGCCCACAAGTTTCCAAATTCGGTCTGTAAAGTAACTAAAAAATAAAAAACGTTTTTTTAAGTATGTCTGTTAATATGAGAATTTGTATTTATTCACTTTGAAACAACTGAAATCTGGTAATGGAAGTTTTAAAATAACTTGTGTTGTGGAATGCATCATAATGGGCTGATCTGTATATTGCTGATCAGGTTATATCTCCTGTATTTTGGTGAAAAACATGAAATTTTTACTGAATATGTATTAATGTTACGCTTTTCATTTGACAAAATATTTTTATTTGCTTACATTAGAAAGCAACGGACCAGGATAAGAAATTTCATTCTTGTCTGTATAATTACCCCTCATTTGGTATTATTATCAAAAATCGTTTTAGTCTGTTAAGCACAAAACATCTTATTCTGACGAAATTTCGTGATCAGAGAAATTGTGGTAAGTTAAAGAAATTTTTGAGAGTTATGACGTACTTGTATTCTGGTCTGCAACATATATAAATTCTGCAAAAATTTGGACACTATACTTAAATATTCCAAATTAAAAAAATAATGTAGTTTTTACTTCTCATCAAAAATACTAACGGAATACAATACTCTAAAATTTCAGCCCTCGCTATTATTGAAAAATGCGATAGAGACCAGGTAATATTGGAGGTAAGGACTGCCTGAGAGAAGAAAAATTTTCCTAATGTTTTTTTCAGTCGGTATATCATCAGGATTCAAGAAACCATGAGCTAAACGGGAAAGATATTTGGAGATTGTAAGTTATAGCGTTTGGACTGGAGGGTGCTACCCTCAAAAAGTAAAAACAGAAAATTGGTAATATTTTAAATCAAAGGTTATTAGTGTGCACCATGTTGACTGAAATACTGAAATTGTTTAAAAAAAAAAACGCTTCCATTGGCATGAAATTTATAAAATTGCGTTAAAAGCTTCTGTATTAAGGTTGTCACAAAATTACAAATAGTGCAATTTATTTAATTGGTTAACTATGAAGTTATATTTAGATTGGATAAAAGCACTACCAGTGCAGAAAAAAGGCTTGCGATTTGTAGATCTACTCTATAAAAATCAATCAAATTTACAATACACTAATAAAGAACAAACTGTCTGTTTTACCATGATACATAAAAAAATTTTAATCGCCTTGTTCGTTTTCAACGTGACTTTCTATATTTGTGTCTTCCTCGAATGCTTTGTCCAACAGTATATCCTCAACTGATTCAGGAAAGGCTATTTCTATTAATTAAACACTATTATCTTTATTCCATCTCTGATTGTACAATGGTTGCATATCTATCATTGCTTCTGGTAATCTCTTCGATAAACATGCTGCAAAGTTTGCTCTTCTTATGTGCAACTTAAGAAGAGAATGGCATGATTGTGCTACTAAAATATCTGGTTTTTTATTTTCAGTTTGAGACTTCTTTCGAATCATTGAATTTCCTACACAGTTGATGTTCATTTGATTCATCGACATGAACCGTATACTCTTCTAAGATGTTGAACTGATTTTCTGTCAACTTTATCGAAGCTCAACAAATTTTTTGACCATTGTACCATAACTTTCCAACCATTTCTTTTTCTGAAGAAAGAAGAAATGTTATCGTTTTCTGTATAAGCATGGAAACCAAGATGGAATCGTTGGCTTTGCACTGTTCAGTCAAACTGCTTTTTATTTTTTTCTGTTCCATTTTCCATGAAAACGCGATCGCTGTATGTGTGTAGTAGACCTATCGCAAATACAGTGATATCTGTGTCACCAGAATGTTGTGGAAGTATGACTGATCTTGTTGCATCTACTTGTGGTACATTCAAGCAATGTATAATGACGTTTAACAACCACTTTTTCTTGATTACACACACGCGTTAATGCTACATTATATAGTAAAAGTGTCGTTTGAAAATTTTAATTTTGATGTACGTAACGTGTTCAATTTTTTAGCTGGATTAAGTTGATAATGTTCAAAAATGATATCAATTAACCGAGTCTTGTTTCGCCGTTTGGCAAGAATTTCTTGAAATCTATCAGTACTTTTGACTGTTCAGACTTCAGCAGAATTTTAGATGAAGATCCTCTGCTCTCTCTGCGTTTTTTGTTAGAATGTGTTCTTTTTTGTTAGCTACTAGATCAACTCTTGTGTACCCAAATGGAACTATTCTGGATCTTCAATGCGAATCCTTTGATTGTGATTTGAATCTATTACAGTCCGTACAAGTGCAATAATGTCTCCAACAATAGCTGAAACGCTAACAATAGGAGGTTATTAACTATTTACTGATGTACTTATTGAATCCGTGCATGAGCTTAGATTCTCAACGAGCTTATTCTTTGAAGTTTGTCATTTTCGTAGACGAAAATGGCGCTTCTAAATATCCCAAGACCCGCCACGTAGGCCCATCAGGAAATATTGTCTCGGCAATTTATTGGCTCCCCACGTTAAATATAACAAATATCACTATCACTAGCCAACATGCAGCGTTTTCATGAAAAAAGATACTTTTCAACATTTAACGGATTAGAAAAATTACCGATATTTCATTGGTAGATCATAATTTATGTAAGCAGAAAATTACGTTTTAAAAATAAGCCAATAGCGTAACATGAATAACAGAAATAAAATAATTAGAACTTTGTTGAAATTGCCTCCTTAACTTCCTCGAGGGCGTAGAGGTTTGTATGTTTCAGTTTGACAACAGGTTATTTTCTTTAACGCGGGTATATTTTTCGCTTGTTTTGATCGGTTTAGACACATATTTTGAACTAGTTCAGCAATTGAAGTAAACCATATTAAACCACATTTAAAATAAAATGGGAATACCGTATGTACCAATACTTGCTAAGCAAAATAAAACTAAATTTAGATTATTGCCGCCCCATATTGTTGAACAGGCGTGTGTAACTTCCTGAATGAGCTAAGTGAAAACTCTAATCTACAGTGATTATCGAGACATGCTGTTCTACTTCAATACAATACAATATAATGGGTTCAATATAACCCGTCTTCGCGCCTATTTTTTATCTGTATGTGTTATTTTAGTTGCAATATTTTTTGTTGAACAGCACAGAGTTAAAAGATATAGTATTTCATAAACAACTGTACATCTTCATAAATAGAGAAATAAATCATTTTGATTTTTTTAGGGGGTAAAATTATCTTTTGAAGATTTGCTTTATTCTACTCCAACCATAACTTTTATGTTAGTTTAAAAAAGAAAAATCAGCATTTTATAAATGCTGTCAGATTCAATCCTAAAGTTTATTTTTTTACAATAGATTGTTTCCTAGAACTGTGGTTTTCCTTTCTTGTTGTATCGACAATCACAAATTATGTTTTACAAATTTTTAACAGCATAAAAGATAGGTATTTCAACCAAAAGCAAACTCCTTCCCAGTTGCACGATCTACGAAATGATTTTTCGATTTATTTAAAATCTAAATGTCATTCTTTAATACCAATGAACTGTGATGTGGGATTCAGTGAGATTTTCCAGTTTTCTGTCTTCCATGACATTAGTATAGAAGATAAATTAGTCATCATTTATAAAGTCTACTTAATTGATTTATGTTCCACATGTAATGAAAATTAATTCTTATACAATTAGTTCCTCGTTAATTATATTAATCTAGCTGATATTATATCAAATCATTTTCTCCGAAGTGATTGGCCAGAGTTAATAGAAAACGTTAATTTTTTAAGAAATATCCAATGTTGTAAGTGTAAAAAGCCTTGCTAAGTCAGAAACGAGTGTTCCTTTGTTAAGGTAATACTTGTTGAATTCAGTCAAGGCATGATCGCATTATCCCCTTTTTTGATTCATGTCAATATATATTCTAAAAAAAGTGAGTTAGTTGGTGCTGTAAAAATTGACTGTTTGCATTTTTCATGTGTTGTTATAAACAAATACAGAGATTGTGTGTTGTATGATTATCTACACAAAGATTGTTTTTTACTTCTCTAGTCTTGACGAGCTATTTAACAATAGTAGAAATGGTTGGTTTTTTGCTGTTTATATAGAAAGTAAATTTACAGAACTTGTAGCCAATGATCATATAATTACGGATGAAGCTACATCATATCCTGATTTTGTGTTAAAAAAAGAAAGAATTTCAAAGTAATGAAAAAAGTTCAAATGAAATGAAGTTTGATTTCAACTGTTTGAATTTTATTGCTTTAAAAGAAGAACAGCTACATGGATTTGTAAAAAGTAACTAAAATTTAGAAAAACAAAAAAATTTATATAAAGAACAAGCAAAAAGGAAAGTTGAAGCTTGGGCTGTTCGAGATACGTCAAAAGATAAGACAAATTTTGTGTGTTCTCGTTGCATAAGAGACACTGGTTCACCAAAAATTCTGTGAAGAAAACGACATGACGCCATGACCAGTACTACCAGAATTAGAGAACTTATCACAGTGTGAAGAAATGTTCATTGCAAGGGATTTACCAGTTATGCAAGTTTATGTCAAGCCCAGGTGTGGCTCTATAAGATATAAAAGCCACTGTGTTACACTAAATCATAATATTAAAAAGGTTGTCAATATGTTGTCACAGTATCCAAAAGATATACCAATACTTTTTTTCACAATAAAGGGAGGAGTAATGTTGACTCAAACTTTAAAGTGAGGCGATACAAAATCTTACAAGCATTATATTGGCTTAAAGAAAATAATCCTAAAGATACTAGATTAGTTTTTAAATTTCACGATTCTTTTACGCAATAATTTTTAACTTTGCTACCAATTTTTTAAAATTTCTATAGCGTGGTTAGGATGAATTTGACAACAATGTTACTAGATCACATTAAGCTAAAAAAACTTTGTACCTAAGTATGCTTAGGCGAATCCCTACTTTATTAGCAAACTCGCGCCTTGGTTTACTTCGTTTAAAATATTTTTTGCGTACTCTTGGAGAAGAAAAGTTTAAAGTTTAAAAACAAGCACGGTTTCCACTTCGACTTTCAAAATGGCGCGTAGTTTTTTTATGGTGACGTTGTAGTGCCGGTTTTATCTTTATCTTTAAAATTTGATATATGTCTGACAAACAATTTTTTATACGCCTCTTCCTTTAGCAGGCGTCACACTAACAACGCGCATTTATAGATCTAATTAGTCCTTCGCTTAACGCGCCTAACCATAGACCCGCACCTGAAAGTTAATCGATTCCTGTTCTGTGTGGGTGCTTGTCTTGTACTTTAACAGATAATCTGTTGTTTTTAAGATAATTAGTTTCCAGATAATTAGATTCATAACGTGCGTAGTTAAACAGATTATATTTGAAGTAGAAAGAATTAATAAAATGTAGTGACAGATTTGTAGTTTCTGATTAGTTACAGTTTATTTTTGAATTTTAAACCTAAAAATATTTCTTACCCATATCGGAATTACTTTATAACAGTAGATCACCAGCAGTTTCTAACAATAAAGCCCGGTACTGTAGCTTCTTTTTGCCCATATAACGTGTTATTAGCAATCTTTCAAATACTTCAAATATGACGTTGTGTACAAATCAGGCGCGATTATAATGTAATCTAAACAATACCCCAATCAATCTTCCTGATGTGCAAATTCCCGCCTGGTAAACTAGATCTTCAAATCCTGAACAAAAGTAGCTTCCCAAATACCTTTATAAATGAAATTATACATTTATCAATTTTTTAATCGCAAATAAAAAATGAAATGAAAATCCAAAATCAACATTAACAATACAAACCAGGTGTTACTTAGAATGCATTGCTATAGAGAAAATTTGATCAACGAGTATTGTTATCCTTTTGCATTTATATAAAATTCAATTTAAAAATACAAAGCAAATAATCGCGACTTTAAAATTTTCTGTTATGAGGTGAAAGTCTCCATCTGAAAACATTGTTTTCAGTAATTGGTGGTGGTAAATTCCATCATTGTAGCAAGCTTCTTTACACCCGCATAACCATGATCCATCATAGAGCGCATTGTATACACTGTTCTTTCATTTGTATCAAAACCTCTGTCACATGGTTTATATGTGTGGAACTGATTAATGTACCTAGCTACAGTTTGAGCATTTAAAAAAAAAAAATTGGTGATAACAATTGTTTACTGTATACCCAATGTTAACGTAGAACTTCCACACTCCGGACACTACAGTGAACTAAAAAAACACCAGCTACAATAATTAAACAATAATCTGAAATAGCATCAAATTTGACGGAAGGAGATGGTTTGATCTCTTCAATTTTACGAACAGATACAGTGAATGTTGACATATCAATTTCGTTGTGGCTGTCGTGTTGAGTAATGCATTATTTACAAAAATAGAAAATTGAGTAGATTCAATTATTTATTGGCGAGTTGTATTTAAATAATTATTCAGTATTTACAGTATTATCATCTTTTTTATTTATAGCAACATTAGATGTTTTCGTATTAAATCCGTTCCTTCGCCTAGATCCTTTTTTTCTTTGCTTGATTCTACAAGTTTTAACCATTTAAAAAATATCACATTTTTTCAAAAACTTGAAAAGACTCTTTTGTTGACAAATAATCGTATGGACTTGTTGAACAAATGTTTTCTTGATTGCCTCATACATTAAGAAGCCATAACAATTTCTACGTATTTGAAGGTATATAAAAACACAAAAATCAAAAAATCCATTTTTGAATAAATTTATAAGTTATAAGTTATATTCACATCGGATGGCAACATTTGAAGGTAACTTAAATATCTACAAAATGTTTCAAAATTGCAACTTTCGAATTTATTGGTGGGACATTGTTTTCGAGTGTTTTGACAACTTTTTTAATGATATTTAAATTTATTCTTTTACGCAGTTGCCACCCACTCTTTGTCGATATCAACTCATCGGAAGCGTTAAGCTTTCTCAATATCATCCAAACAAAATCATCACTTAAAAATTTTGAAGATGCAAAAGTAATTTTATTGGTGGTGTTAATCAGGGGTTAAGGTTTTTTAATAAAATTAATAGATGAATCTAACCTATCACTGTTTTCCTATTTCAATTTAACGCTTTTTAGATCTGTTATAAGAGCTGATGTTTTCTTTCTGGAATGCTATAAGGTGCGTTGAGTTAATTTCGCCACCATCAATTTTTTTGCTCAAAATTGTTGTCTAAATTGTCGAACCAAAAGTGCATCATGATAAAAATTTTTTTTATTAAGAGGCTTAATAGGCAATAAACCTGTTTTTGTCGATATAAGTTCTACTACTCGAGCTTGTACAGTTTCAATTTCTCAGGTTAAGGGATAACGTAATGACCTAACTTGATATTTATCTGAGCTACTCTTTTTTGAACAGTTTGGGTGTAAAGACCTAAAGCAAGAAGAAAGTGTTTCGTTGTTACGACTTTGGCCCGTGTACACCATGAATAAGATCTGAATAACATTATCCTATTAAACGATGAATGTTTTCCCCTGGTGAATGTTTTTTTTCAGTTCGTAATATGTGAGTCAAAAGCGAATTTACTGATTTTGGAGGCTTTCTGTTATCAGATAGAAGTTCATCTATTCATGGTGGCCAATTTAAAGTGCACAAATTGTTTACATAATAAATGACCTCACTTCTCAAAAATTCAGCAACTGTCAATATATTGGCAACAAGTTAGAAATCGTTTTTATGGGAATCAACTGCGGACGAGCTAATAAACAAGTCAGCTATATATGTCTTAGCAGTGATAAAATGCAATTGAACAGGATTATTTTTTTTGAACTCTATTGTTGAGTTTGCTTTTGTATATCGCATCAGTTTTGGTGAATGCATTTCGTGTATAGCTAACGTCAACACTAAAATCCTAAAAACCGAAATCCAAAACTCTTAAAATATAAGTTTTATTATTATGTTTCATGATTGTTTTAAGCTCAGAAATGCATAATGTGGAGAATTCCCAGCCAATATATGATCAGCTCTTCTTAAGGATTGAGCACTCGGCAATACTTGGACTCTAGCTACCCATCAGCTCAAAAAGCATAGAAAATTCCTGATTTTAAGATAGCTTTTAATAAAAAAAAAAAAATGTAGTGATATGTAGTTTGTGATTACAGTTTATTTTTGTAATTTAAATCTAAGAATAACTTTTGTTCATGTCGGAATTGCAATTTAATAGTAGATTCAGACCAGCAAATACTAACAGTAAATCTGGGTAATGTAGCTTTTTCTTAAATCGTGATATTAATAATCTTTCCAATGCTTCAGAGATGATGTTGTGTACAAACCAGGCTCTATTATAATGCGATAGAGAAAATATCCCAATTCAAACTTCCTGATGTGCAAATTCCCGCTTGATAAATTAGTTTTCAAATCGTGAAACAGAAAGTAGTTTTCAAAATACCTTTAAGTATGAAACTATAAATTTATCAATTTTTTAAATTGCAAATAAAAAATAAAATAAAAATCCAAAAACCACATTAACAGCTCTAACCAGATGTTACCTATAATGCATTGCTATACAGCCAATTTGATCAATGATCATTGTATATAAGATAAAAACTTCAATTTAATATATAAAATAAGTATTTAATTTCAAAAATATTTGTGTTTGTCATGTTTGTCAATCTTTTAACTCATGACATGCGTTTTATCTCTTTAATTAAGTAGTTGATCTCTATCTTAATATTTCTTTTTTGAAATGAAAGCCTACTAGGTGAGTAACAACATTTCCAAACTCTTCGTCATAAATCCAAACGAGTTTAATGGGCTAATAGCCACCCCAACTTTAAGTATGACATAGATATAAAACCCGCCCCGATGTCAAGAGTAAACATTTATATAAGGTAAATAATTTATATAAGGTAAATATTCAAAAAGTGTTTCAAAATCAGTAACTTTCCAATTTTTTGACAACTTTATGATCACTATTTAATCTGCCACCCGCTGTATGTCAATACAGACTGATAAAAAGTGTTCGGTTTTCTCAATATTATCCAAACAAAATAATTACTTGAGAATTTTGAAAAAAGATGCTAACATAATTTTATTGTTGGTAATCAGGGTTGGAGTTTTTTTAAATTAACAGATAAATCATACCCATCAAAATTTTACATTTCAATTGTCCTCTTCATAGATCTATTCACCCATACTTTTCAGATGCTGTTATAAGAACTAACGTACTGGAATGCTTTCAACCAAAAAGTGGGTCATAATAAATGATTTCTCATTAAGAAACCAAACAGGTAATGAACCTGCTTTTACTGAGATGAGTTGTGCAACTCGAGTTTCAATTTCACAGGTTAAGGGATAACTTATACAGCGACCTAACTTGCTATTCATCTGAACTACTGTTTTTTGACCGGTTCGGTTGTGAAAACCTAAAGCAAGGAGAGAGTGTTTCTGTGTTATGACTTCGCCTCGTGTAACAACATGAGCAAGATCTGAAGAATAAGATTCTATCAAACGATGAATGTTTTTCATTGGTTTGCGTTTCTCAGTTCTATGACAATGAGCAGTAAATCTTTTATTAGTAGCTCAAGTTCACATTTTTGCTGTCATTCGCTATAAATCTGCCTCATCTAGTATTTTCGTTTCGCTTTTGTTTTCTTTTTTTTATTTAGCAATGACGTTAAAAATAATTTTTTAGTATTTTCATCCATTCTTGTTTTGATTATTTATGAATTTGATTTGAAATTCTTGGCTCTTTTTTTATATGGAGATAGAATTATTTTAATCGTTAACGATCGTCGACGATCGCTCGAACAATTTTCCCTTAATGGAGATTCGCCTTAAGATTATACGTAATGCAGGAAAGTTAGTTTTGATGTAATTCAGAATATTTGTTTCAATTAAAAAAACAAATAAATTTGTTTCAAAAGTTATATTCAAAGTTTATGTAGAAATCAATAATGATGGTATAAATTAAGTCTTAATTTACATTTTACGGTTTTTGGCTTTAATAGTGGCTGGTATTCTATGATTATTTTTAATTTTTCAGCCATTTCATATTTGTAGGGTATTATATGTTTACAATGAAATGTTTTTTAGATATTTTTGAATGACTCCTTAAAAATACGAAGACTTACTACAAATGGTTGTACCAGCGGATAATCAAATATTCAAGGTATCGTACTCCCATTAGTGCAGATGAAAGAATTTATGTTCCTCTTCCTCTCATTTCAGGAGACTCATCAAAAATTTTAGGTATGAACTATCGAATGAGCCCTACAACAGTAGGTAGAAAAATTAAAGAAACGAGTGGTGCAATATGGGATTCACTTTTAGCAGGTGGCTATTTAAATTCTCCATAACCTAAAAACGATTGGCTTAATATTGCTGACGAGTTCAAAAAGCATTGGAACTTTTAGTCTATGGGCATTCGACGGTAAATATGCTGCAATGGAAGCTCCTCATCGTTCTGCATCTTATTATTGTAACTATAAAGGAACACATAGTTCTAATGGCTGTAGCAAATACAAACTATGAATTCACTTTATTTGATATTGGAGACGCTGGTCCACAAAGCGATGGGGGTTTCTTTGCTTCCTCTAAATTAGGTTACGCTATGAACAGCGTTAAGCTTTCAAATCCAAGTCCACGCCGATTGCCTGGCAGCAATAAAAAAATTCCTTTTGTGTTTATAGGAGATGAAGCGTTTCCGTTTTGAACCTTATGTACGACACGCACTAGGTGCAAAAAATATATATATAACTACAGACTTTTTCGAGCAAAAAGAATTATCGAAAATGCTTTTGAAGTAGCTACTAGTAGGATCAGAGTTTATCAGCAGCCAATGATTTCAAAAGAAGAAACTGCTGTATTTGTTACTAAAGCAGTGGTTACATTACATAATTGTTTAATGTTTGGAAGGAAGTTTTATGGCAGTAGTTACTGTCCAGCCAAATTTATTGACACAGAAAATCGTAATATGGTAATCGAAGGAGAATGGAGAAGTGACGAAAGTAGCAATAGTCTGATAAATATTCCAACTGTTGGATCTCATCATTATTCTTAGGATGCAAAGGAAGTAAGAGAAAAATTTAAAACCTTTTTCAATCCAGAAGCAGGTTCTGTTCCTTGGCAGTAGGATATAGTTAGTAGAACAATAAACCCATTTGATATTTAGACACAAGTATTTAATACTTTTGTTTTTAGCTATTACTTTATGAGATATATAAATATAAAAAAACATTTTAAAAATGTTAAAAATAAAATTCTTGTCAAGACTGTCTGTATTTCCATTTTCGCTCGTCTGTTTGATCTTGGCGAAAATTTTCGAGTTGTGAATCAAGGCTTATTAACAAATTAGTATCAGCATATTGCTTTTCTTGAAGTTTCTCAACTATAGCTGCTTCGTAATTGCAACTCGTACGACTACACTTAGACAGTTTAGGTCACTTAGGTTGCGATGCATTTTGTCTGATGGCTTCAGGTGAAGACAAAGTTACCGGTATAGTTTGGTTAAAACGTTCATTAGGTAGATGGGACTGCGTAGGTGGGATATCGATAGTTATGTTGCTTTTACTTCTCCAATTAGTTATTGTATCACGTATAAATGACATTTCGTAGAAAATTTTACACATTGGTAATTGCGAAGCTCCTGCACCTGAACTAGTCATCAGCTTCCTTTTTTTAATGCATTTTGAAATCAAGTCGCGTAGATTTTTCCACGATTTGTTGCAATATGCCTCTAAAATAAATTTTTTTTTCTATTTTTTTTTTCATAAATTTGACCTATACTAAAATAATATAAGTATATAAATATTCGGTTATCACAAAACAGAAGGATATATCAAGCATACGTATCTAAGTAAAATATGTAACTATTTCCTACCCATAACATTATGCCATAGTCTCACAGGGAAAAAAAAAAAAAAAAAATTGCTGCGAATGTAATTTTAATTATTAGTGTCTTTATTGTAGCTAAAACTTTCTAGCTCAATAATATGTTTTGTAGAATATGAATAATACGTCTTACCATCTTTACCTAGCCTATTAGAAATAATCTTCCATGACTGTTGTTTTATGTTTTATTCTCTTAGCGTGCAACAATTTTTATCCGATGTAGATACATATTGATCCATAATAATTTAATGAATATACTTCAGGCTTTAGAAATTCTAAGAATAAACAAAATAGCTTATAAGTTCCAAATCCAGTATAGAAACCAAGGTGTGTTTGTTTTATTATGTTCAAAACGTTCATTTGCAAATGTTATTTCAGAAATACGTTCTTTTATTTCAGTAATATTTACATTTAAAGAGTACTTATTATTTTTGTGGGTTGTTTTCTGGTGATTCCCTTAGTTTACCTTTTAAGGCTTCATCCTCTTGTTTCAGCTTTTCGTCGTTTGTCAATTCAGTCGGTGTTTCATCCGTAGAGCATCATTTGTAAATCTAGGTTCAATAATAAAATCCGTGCTGTTCCTTGTTTCCCTTGGTTGAACAAATTTGGACTTAAATTACTTTGGCACAATAGTAGGCATGTTGTCTATGTGTGACTTCTTCCAATTCTCAAAATAAAGAGAGCACACTCTGTTTGAATTAGAAGGAACAAAGTTCTTTTAACTGATTTTAACTAACCAATGCTTTCTTAATGTGGGATCGTTTGGAATAGCATCAAACTACAAGTTTTTATGACGTTTTAAATTGCTGTAATAGCAAGTAATACAAAAAGTTATTTCACCACATTTGTTTTCAAAAAAATTTTCTCCTCCGAACGATAAATTACTTAAAGAGGACTCTGAAGATTTAGAAGGAGTATAGTTATTAACAAAAACTTTTTTAAGATCAATTTTCTGATGGTGTAAGATTAGAAATAACAGAAAAATCAATTTTGCTAAATTCTTCCTCTATCGGTTTTGTCCAGCAGCTCATCATATAGCTTGGAACCCACTCCATACAAATTATAGATTGAGTTTTAACCACAGGCTTTTTGTTCGAACAAATTACTTATGGTGCGAGTGTACTATGATTTTGTATAACAGTGAGTGAAGTAATAATAGATAGACGAGAGTGCTCTAACTATCCGGAAATGGTGGGCTTTGCAATAACTATCATTGCACAGCTACTACCTACCAGTATGGGTTTGTCTTCTAGAAGTGTATCAAGAAAAAATTTTCATCTATAAATTTTGTTTGAAATTTAAAATAAAATTTTCCACCCTAAATGCGTTACCATAATTTGTTAATCCATTTGAATCACGTTATCCAAAGATAGAGCCGATAGGAATTTAAATCGCCTAGCAATAGCTTTCTTGAACGTAAACTCATTTAACAAATATCATTAAAACTCATTTGGGTACACATTACTGGATACACACAACTGAATATTAGCTCTTGTTCAACTTCAATCAACTTTCTTTCTTTCTTTGGTACACTTGCTTAAGATCTAACACACCTTGATGCTGTTCATCTTACACTAACATTTAACTTTCCAAAATTTATCTAAACTCTTTATTTAGCACCTTTGAAAAACCTTTGCTAAAATGGCAAAACAAAAATTTTTTGTGATTTTTGAACCTGGTGAATATGCAACCTTAAATTCAATATTGTGATTATAGCTCAAACTTTTGAATTATCTTTAAGCTGTTTTGAAAATGTTTCACCAGTAAATGGACATTTCAGGGTTAATATAACTCCACTCAAATGCTTGAAAATGGTTGTGGCGACTACAACAACAACAAGCGTTATCAAGATCCTGGGCAGATATTTAGTAATCCTTAATGTACTTTTTTCGTAGAAAAAGTCGAATTTTCTTGTTCTGTCTAAAATTTTCAAAATGAAATCGACTTGGCTAAAACACGCTCTTGCCCACTTTTTAAAGCTCTTATAGAGTTTTAAATCATATTTACCCCTGTTTTTTTACCTATAACAAATGGATTTTTACAGCTGCAACTGTTTGAAAATTTTAAATAAAAGCTCTTTTTAAGAAATAGCACAAAACACGCGCACAATGATTTACTTACCATTGATCATTTAAAAAATCTTTATTAAGGTCAAATCGAACGCTTATATA